>JAOTRH010000013.1:12908219-12955762 GCA_034768845.1 Heliamphora exappendiculata | reverse complement strand
ACGCCCTTGACCGTGCTAGGTGGAGGTAATTTTTCTATGACCTCTACTTTGGCTCGATCTACCTCAATGCCCTTGGAGGAAATTTTATGCCCAAGTACAATTCCTTCATGCACCATAAAATGACATTTTTCCCAATTAAGTACAAGGTTAGTTTCTTCACATCTTTGTAAAACTACAGACAAATTATTTAAACAATTATCGAATGAAGAACCAAAGACAGGAAAATCATCCATAAAAATTTTAATAAACTCTTCCACCATATCTGAAAAAATGGCCATCATGCATCGTTGAAATGTGGCCGGAGCATTGCACAAACCAAAGGGCATCCTCCGGTAGGCAAATGTTCCATATGGACAAGTGAAAGTGGTATTGTCTTGATCTTTCGGTGAAACATAGATTTGATAGTACCCCGAGTATCCATCTAGGAAACAATAGTAAGCATAACCTGCGAGTCGTTCCAACATTTGATCAATGAAAGGCAATGGAAAGTGGTCTTTTTGTGTGGCATCATTGAGCTTGCGGTAGTCTATGTACACTCTCCAACCCGTGACCATTCTTGTTGGGATGAGTCCATTATTTTCATTCTCTACCACCGTCACTCCTCCCTTCTTGGGTACTACCTGCACCGAACTTACCCATGAACTATCAGAAATAGGGTAAATAATTCCAGCATCCAACAATTTGAGAACTTCTTTTTTTACGACTTCTTGCAAGTTCGGATTAAGTCTCCTTTGTGGCTGCACCACGGGCTTATAATCTTCTTCCATTAAAATTTTGTGCATGCAAAGTGAAGGGCTTATTCCCTTAACGTCGGCCATAGTCCATCCCAAAGCTTACTTGTGAGCTCGCAAAACTCGAAGTAATTTCTCTTCTTCAAGATCTGTTAAAGAAGAAGAAATTATTACAGGTAAAGAAGAATCATGTAAATAAGCATATTTAAGATGATAAGGAAGACGTTTGAGTTCTAAAGAAGGGGCTTCAATAATGGATGGCTTCTGTGAAGTAGTACTGGTGCCCAATGTTATGTTTTCCAACTTCCCTTTAGGTAAATAAGGCGGAGATGCTTCCAAATAGTGTGCACAAATGCGTATCTTGGAATTCTCGGAATCAGTAGTGCAAGATTGAACAAGACATGCCTCAAGTGGTTCCTTAGGATAACTCTCTTCAAAATTGTCAACCATAAATTCATCAATCGCATCTATGTTGAAGCATGTATCGGTTGTTGACGGATATTTCATTGCTTCAAACACATTAAATGTAACTTGTTCATCTTGCACTCATAGTATGAGTTTCCCTTGTTGCACACCTATGATAGTTCTTCCCGTGGCTAAGAATGGTCGACCAAGCAAAAGTGGAATTTCTCGATCTTCCTCCATATCTAGAACAATAAAATCTATAGGAAAAATAAACTTATCAACTTTAACAAGAACGTCCTCTATTATGCCTCTTGGTCGTTTAATGGATCGGTCTGCCAATTGAAGTGAAACAGTAGTGGCCTTGACCTCTCCTAGTCCCAATTTCCTAAAAATAGAAAAAGGCATGAGATTTATGCTAGCACCTAAATCACACAAAGCTTTATCGAAATAAGAGTTTCCACTAGTGCAAGGAATAGTAAAACTCCCTGGATCTTTAAGCTTTGGTGGCAACTTATTTTATAAAATGGCGGTGCACTCTTCGGTCAACATTATGGTCTCATATTCTCCTAATTTCCTCTTGTTTGATAGAATCTCTTTCATGAACTTCACATAGCTAGGCATTTGTTCCAAAGCATCTGCAAAAGGAATGTTAATATGTAACTTTCTAAAAACATCAAGAAACTTAGAAAATTGTTTATCTTGCTTATTTTTCTAAAGTCTTTGAGGAAAAGGTATAGGAGTAACATAAGGAGAAGTATGAGAAGAAGAAACGGGAGGATTTCTCAAGTTTTTCACTGTTTGGCTCGAAACAGGTGTGAGCGTCTCAGCCTTCGATGTGGGTCCCACAGATTTGATAGTTTGATCCTCCTTTCTGGAATCTTGCTCTTTCTCTTGTTGATTAAGCTCTCTTCCACTTCTTAAAGTAATGGATTGCACTTGCTCTTTCGGGTTGTTTTCTGTGTAGCTTGGAAGTGATCCTTAAGGCCTATCAGACAGAAATTTTGCTAATTGACCCACCATCCATTCAATGCTTCGTATGGTGTTCTCGTTGTTCTTTCGAGCAGTGTCATGATCCTGAAGTCTTTCATCCACTTTGGCCATAAATTGCGCCATTACCTCCTCCATATTTGGCTTCTTCTCTTGTTGACTGTGAAAACCTGGTGGAGGCTTGGAAACATTTTGGGAGTTGCTCCATGAGAAATTTGGGTGGTTTCGCCATCCTGGATTGTAAGTGTTGGAATACGAATTGTTTTGTTGTTGGTAATTTGACACAAAGTTTGCTTGCTCCGAACTATTGTTGGCGAATGGATTTCCCACTTGACAATCTATCCCCATATGATTTCCTGCACAAAATTCACAAATTGTATTAGTAGAGTGAATGGCACTCACATTGATATTATCTAATTTCTTAGATAAAGTTGCAACTTATTTTCTTCTATCTCTTTTAAAAGAATGCAAAAGTAGATAGTTAGATTTTTCTTTTGTTAATAAGCATTTTCGAACAATTTTTGTCTTACCATAAGCTTCTTTTATAAACTTTCTTTTTTAGAATTCTTTTTATGTATCTTTTGTTTTGTATTTCTCATTTCTCTTATTAATTTATCATGTTAACATTAATGCATGTTTTAGTTTCTTTACTTGAAAGCATGTTTAGGATATATTAGTTTATCTTTTGTAGTAAATTCATATTTAGGTAATTTTAACAAATTTTACCATGCTTTTGCTCTTTTATTTAAATCATGATAGTTAGCTTATTTTTGTAAATATTGCATGTGGGAATATTCCATATATCCTTTAGATAAAAATTGCATGACATAAGATTTAAGATTTTTCTTCTGACACTTATTTTTTTAGGAGTGTTATGTACATATTTTATGTATTTTCTATACTTGATTTTGAATGTTCTCTCTTCACCCATATTTTCTTTATTTGCATGCATTTGAGAAATCATATTAAAGAACCAATGATGATTAGTAGAGGCCAACCTAGCGATTGGGCGAACAGGGTGCCTAACACCTTTCTCGATTCGTACCTTAGCCCCCAAACCCTCTTTCTCTGCTTAACGTTTTCAAGATCGGTAAGCCATTTTTGTTCTTTTTAGTTTTTCTCAAAAACTAAGTGGCGACTCTATTTTTAATAAAAATGGGGTTTTCAAAGGTTGGTTTTTAAGGTGTTAACATATTTTTTAAATATCTTTGAATTCTCATATTTTTTACCATTTTCAAAACTCATAAATCCCAACGCCACAACAAGAAAGAAATAATTCGCACAATCAAATATGCAAAACGGAAGCCACGACGCATATTTCAAATTCTTTGGCGACAAGCATTTGGAACAATACAAGAAATGAAAAAGTGAAGGATTGAAGAACAAGTTGTAAATTTTATTTCTAGGATCTATATACATTCACTAAACTCATTGAATATTTCTTTTGAAGCTCATAGTATTCCTAGAAATCTTAAAATATTTTTTCAAAGCATAAAAGGATCAAAACCCTTTTGGAAAAACAAAAATCTGGATTTTTAACTATCCAATCGACTGATGCCTTATATCCAGTCGACTGAGTGAACTGCGAAAAATCATATTTTAGATCTAAAATAGTTCAGTCGACTAATCCTTGATGTCCAATCGACTGAAGTCAAGTCCAGTCGACCGAACATCCTTTCCCAGTCCACTTAACAAGCTTATTTTTTAATTTTTGCTAAAAACAGCTAGTTTGACACTACCTTATTTAGCCCAATGGCTACTCTAATTTTGAGGCCTATAAATAGAGCCCTTGAGCTCTTGTCTTATTCATTCAAAGCCTCTCAAATATTTTCTCATATACTCTTCATTCGAGCTTAAAATCTTTGAGTTTTTCATTCATATTTTTGAAGAGAAAAGATCGTTTAGAATTCTCTTTGAGCTTCATTAACATATTCTTTTGAGAAGTGAGTTAGAGTTTCATTGTTTGTACTTCATCTGCTCATCCTAGGAGCGAATATCTTGTACACATTTTTCTTGTTTCTCAATTGTGATTGAGAAATGCGTTTCTCAAAAGAGGCTACTCCGCCTACAAGGATTGGATATCTTGAGAAGGGTCATTCTCAAGAGAAGCTACTCCGCCTAGACTAAGGAGAGAGGCTACTCTGCCTATTGAAAGAGTAATAGTGAGAAATCCTCATAACAGTTGGCTTGAGACAAGGACGTAAGCCGTTGTGCTGAACCTTGTAAAAATCGTAGTGTCATCTTTTTACTTGCTTTACTTGCTTTACTTTCTTTATCATATTGTTGTTTATTATTGCACCACACACATTTTCGTATTTGAATCCTTCTCTATTATTCATTCTTGTATTTTTAATTTCTTAAACCAAGAAGAGTGTTGAAACTATAAGTTGTAAACTAAATTTTATACTAATGCTTCAAATCTTCTAACAAAAGGTTTTTAAGTATACTTATGTATTTAGATATTTAACTTGTAAAGAAAAGCTATACTTGTATTATTAATTATTAAAAACAAAAAGATGTTGAATCTAGCTAAGAAGAAGATTTATTAAACTTGCACTTAAATCCTTTTAAGAAAGAGTTTTTGTTTTATATTCTTATGCCTTAATCTTCAAACAAGTGGATATATTCAAATATATACTTGAGAATAAAAAAAATTGTATATCTATACTTGAATATTTAAACTAAGATTTTTTAAATTTTCAATTCACCCCCCTCTTGATATCGCACACATACTATCAGCAAGTACCTCTTTAAGAAACCAGCATTCACAAAAAAGTTAGCCCAATGGTTGTTGATGCTAGTCAAGTTTGACATATAGTATGTCCCGAGCAAATTAGTGAAAGAGAGAGCCGTTGTAGAGTTCTTGGCCAACCATCCTATTGAAGGAGAAGAAGAACTCGAGTTTGAGTGTCCTAATAAAAAAGTGTTGAAAATTGAGGAAGTTCTATGGACCATGTATTTCGACGAAGCTTCAAACTAGTAGGGGTACGAGATAAGGACACTCTTAATAACCCTCGAAGATTCCTACATCACGTTGTCTTATAAGCTGAGTTTCGAGGTTAATAACAATTAGGCTAAGTACAAAACTTGCTTAGTCGAATTAGAAGCAGCCTTAGAACTAGGGGCAAGGAAGTTGAAAGTTATAGGGGACTCGGCTTTGGACATGTCTCAAGTAAAAGGAGAATGGAAGGTCAAAGAAGAGCGGTTGATCCAATACAACCGAGAGCTCAAAGTAATGATCATCTGTTTTGAAAGTGTGGTGTTCACCCACGTCCCGAGGTTGCAGAATAAGTTCGCTGACGCTTTGGCTACTCTGGCATTGATGATAGACATACCGCCAGGTGTAAGGATGAGAACCTTGGAGATTCAGCAAAGAGATAAACCTACAGTCGGTAATATCGTCGCTACCCCAGAAGCCAATTATGGACTACCTGGTACCACGACATTTGGAACTTCATTGACAAGGGAGAGTGTCCTTGTTGAGCCAGCAAAAAAGATCAAAGAGCTACCAGAAAACTTGCTGCATAGTTTATGATCTGTGAGGAAAAGCTGTATAAGAAAGAATATCTGGGAGTTAAAAACTTTACATTGACACGAAAAACGGACAACAAATGATGATGGAGGTTCGCAGAGGAGTTTGCGGGCCTCATATGAGTGGATTGATGCTAGCAAAAAAGATTATGCGCCAATGATACTTTTGGATAACGATGGAAATAGATTGTCACTAGTTTGTTCGAAGATGCCGAAAATGTCAAGTTCACGCGAACCTCATGTATGTACCACCGTCTTAGCTCTTTAATATAATATCACCGTGGCCATTTCCAGTTTGGCGAATTGACGTGATAAGGAAGATCACACCCAAAACGTCAAATGGACATGAGTTTATTCTTTTGGCAACTGACTACTTCACAAAGTGTGCCGAAACTGCCTCATACTCTGTCCTAAAAGCCCCTCAAGTAACTAAATTCGTCAAAGAGAATCTTATTTGTCGATACAGGGTTTTGCACGAAATAATTTTTGATAATGGTTCTCACTTTCAAGGTGAAGTTTTAGATCTTCTAGAAGAGTATCAAATTGTCAGTTATAAGTCTTTTCCGTATAGACCACAAACTAATGGAGCTGTGGAAGCTACTAAGAAAAATATAAAGAAAATTCTCTAAAAGATGAAAAAGAGAAGTAAATATTGGCCAGAAAAGTTTCCATTTGCACTTAGAGGTACCGAACATCAATCAGGACTTCTACCGGAGCAACACCGTATGCATTGATTTATGAGATGGAAGCGATCTTACCCACGGAGTTAGAGATTCTGTCTTTGAGGATAATGGCTGAAAGTTGTACTCCCAAATCAGAGTGGCAAGGGGATAGCTTTGAAGAATTTCTCTTGTTTGATGAAAGAAGGCTCATAGCGATGTTTCATATTCAAGTGTATCAGAGAAGAATAACTCAGGCATTTAACAAGAAGGTTAAGTCTTGGAACTTGAAAGAAGGCGACTTAGTCCTCAAAGAGATCAGAGCTCCGACCTTTTATCAAAGGGGCAAGTTCAAACCAAATTGGACCAGACCTTATCTTATCAACACTCTGATGTCAAGAGGTGCTGCAATTCTTATGAATCTAGATAAAAATGTCTTCTCTACACCAATTAACACAGACCAGCTCAAAAAGATTTACTCCTGATAAAAAACCCACAAGGAAAACCTTGGCAAAAGGAGAGTGTCAATACTCGAGTGTAACTCGAACCTCGAACTATGTTATGGCTTGATTCCCTTCTTCGAGATACATCGACAACTTCTGTTAGAAGTTCGGCCCAAACCTTTGTTCAAAGCTCTCCCTTTGTAACCATATTTCGACCAATGCAAAAGTTTGCTTTAAGTTTTTCTAATAAGTTGCTATATTTCAAAAACAAAAATCTGAGGGACCGTTTCAGAAATCATCGTAAACTAAAAGATGGAGAAACTTTCATTAAGAAGTTTTACTAATTTAGTTAGATCCTGACATAAAAGAGGCTCGCAAGTCTTCAATCCTTTTCCAAAAAACTAAAAAGAAAGCATCAAGATATCGGGGTACAACGAAGAAAAGTCAAGTCCTTCTTTTTGCCTCTCCTCCCTGTCTTACACTACGCTTTAGCTCCTTCCCCAACCATGCTTTATAGTCCTCAGAAATCCCGCTATCAAACTCTCTACCAACCGGCATCATCAGTCGAGAAGACCAAGCCCGCTGCTATTGACCCAAAAAGGGGGCCCAGCAAGGAGAACAATAAAGATGGCTCAGGGCAGCATCAAACCTGGTGTGAGTATGCCCAAACTAACAGAGGATGCGGTATGGATAGTAGAAGGTGGCTAGCTTCTAACCAATCAGAAGGACCCCCAGATGATCCATAGTAGCGACAGTTATAAGAGAAATCTTCAACGAGGGGTATTGCCAAGAAATGTCCTGCCTAGTCAAAGAGCTCAAATAATCTATCCATGCAGCTTCAGTGGAACAGAGGCGATAAACCTAACAATAGATAAAGGATTTTACACTATAACTATCGGATACGAGCTTCTCTAGCAAGTTTACTTTTTCTATCAGCCAAACCTGAGAGAAATGAAGAAAAAGGGGAGCTAAGTGGAAAATAGAGAGAAATAAAGAAAAAAGAGAGCTGAGTGGAAATATAAAGAAAAGTAAAGAAAAAAGATAGTTGAGCAAAAAAAAGAGAGAAATGTAGAAAAAATAGAGTTGAGTGAACACCTGCAGCAGAAGAGCACTGGCCGCAAAGTAAGGGGCACCCTCAGTGCGGACTATATCAAAGACCAAGAAGCGTCTCAGCAAGAACTAGCAGAACAACGTCCCGGCCCTCGTGTATCTGATAGGCCACGTCAACTAGAGAAGAGCTAGCCAGTCCATCAGAAGGTCCCAACAAAAAATGGGTCAATAAATAGATACAAAAAGCGTAGCGATGCTGAAGCAAAAAGGAGAAGTCGGTAAGAGAACCCTAGGGTCCGAAATGGACTATGATCCGCGCCACATCAAGGAATTTGTCGTGGGTAATGAGCGAAGCCTCACGCTAGGAGAAGTCGCAAAGCTGCATCAACCAATCTCTGGGACTCGAGAAGGGGGTAGGGACTATGACTTCATCTCGAGATGAGATCTCAAGAATAGTGGAAAAGTCTTCCACCGTCAGACACAGCTCCTCTTGCCCGACATGGAACACATGTACAGCAAGATCCCATAGTTCTCATGGTTCTTAAGGAAAACAATGCATGTAGACCAAGTTGATAAAGTTCTTGCGCTCGACCGAGGAAAATTCACCCATCCAAGCCAAAAAAGAGTTTTTATAAGAATGAGCCATAGATAAGACAAGGAAGAGACAAAATACTTTAGATAGTGGAGTCTGGAACATAGGCCCCCTTTTATAAAGCAAAAAATGGAGGGAACTACAAAATCTGTCTCGAGTTTCATGCCAAAAGGCATTGTCACGGCAGTCAAATTTTCCTCATTACCGTTATCTCCAATTTTCACGGCCACCATTAAATGTCACAGCAGTGAATTCCAAAACATCAGGCCGTAAACTTTTTCCCACATTAGTTCAGGCCGCCACTTTCCAAAATCACGACCACGTGATTTTTCCACACTGTCACAACCTTTTGTGTGTAGAAAATTTGACAGCACCATTTTCTTTCTTAACATACCCAATTCGGCGCGAGAAACCTGTAAGCAACTCACAACAAAAAAATTGATTCACAAAGCCAATTTTCAACTCATAAGTCATATATCATGTACAATAAAGATTCAAGTAATCAAAAACACATTTTCGTATACATGCATGAAAAGTAAAGCATCCATAGTGAGTGTAATAAAAAACCAAAGGCGCGAAGGCCTATCCATCAAAAATAAGGTACATGAACAGTGCATCAAGTAATGCGTATCAGCGGGTATGCAGGCCCAAGTAATAGGCACGCAGGCCTTCGTATACATAAAGAGAAGAGAGAGAAAGAAAGCAGCAGCAGGGCAGTAGGGGTGGTCACTCTCGCTGGGTCCTCTTCCTCTGCACCACGTAGCCTCCCTCGGACGACTCTCTAGATGTCGATCCGGTCCCCTCCTCCTCCTCCTCTGAACTATCAACAGTCTGTACAGTGCTGGGAGTCTGAGCTCTGGACGAAGAAGCAAAAACCGAAGCAGAAGCCCACTAAGAAGGTGTAGCTGGTGCCACACGACCTCCACGACTCTTTGGTCGTCCTCATGACCTTAAACTGACTTGCTGGTACTCCTCATAACCTTAAACTGACACGTCGATCCTTACATAACCTTAAACTGACTCGCCAATCCTCCCCATAGCCTCAAACTGACTCCTCGATCTTCCTTATGACCTTAAATTGACTTGTCGATCCTCTTTATGACCTCAAACTGATCCTTGGTCCTTCTCATGAACTTGAACTGGCTCGTCAGTCCTTGCATGACCTGAAAATGCCTCAATCTCTCGGTACTCCTCGTGACCTTAAACTAGCTCCTCGATCCTCCTAATGATCTTAAACTAACTCTCAGGTCCTTTCAAGATCTAAAACAGATCCCTAGCAACGTTCGGTTCTCCTCACGACCTTAAACTGACCCTTCAGTCCATTCATAACCTGATACTGATCTTCGATGATCGACGGTCCGTGTTGTGACCTTAAATTTTGTATGTTTACCTGTTTGTATCATGAGATATCTGTCATGCATCATAATTAGCATGTTTACATCATATGCATTACCCCACCAATTATGACTGGTATGATCCCTTACAACGGGAGTACGTAGAAAGCTCGATGCAAATTCAAGTTCGACGTCATTTTTCTATAAGTTTTGTTTGTGCCTAAGATTGGTGGCTTGTTCAATTGGTTTGTCTCTAGAGTTTTGGCATTTACTTGCACCACAAGTTATTGCAAGCTCTATCAAAGAGGGGCAACTATAGACACCCTAATTTGATCAACCCAAATCTTAGGCACCCGTCTCGAATGCTCCCTAATGACGAAAACATGGGAATTATGCTCAAGGATACTCCCAAACAAGTAAAGTCAGGAATCCAATTCAAAACCCAAGAAACCTACCAAAACCTTCAGGCCGCGACATCTATGGTCCTCACGGCCGCCACTTTTTCATGATCCTACAACAAGCCGTGTCCTTACCCTAACGGTCGCCACCTTTTTGTGATCCTAGAGCAAGCCATAACTTTCATTTGTTACGGCTGCTACCTTTTTGAAAGACTAAACCTAGCTACGACCTTTGAAGGTCACGACCTGCACTGTTCCTACAATAAAAGTCACAGTTTCCATGTGCAAGGACACGGCCGCGAGTTTGACATCTTTTTAGACAGGTGGCAGCACCCCATAGGATGTTTGTGCTGCCTCTTTGCCTATAAATAGGCACCCATTTTTCTATAAAAAAAAAAAAGAAACACCTGGATATCGATACTTTTCCGAATCCATTCCCCACTCGATATTCTGATATACCTGATACTCATATTCTCGATACTATATACTCCCATACCTAATTCATGACTTTCCTTGCATTGGTGAGTCTATCGGAGCATAAATTACTTGGCGATTCTTGTCACCCACATCTAAGAGGACATTCGAGATGGTTTCTTATATAGGTAACCTTAGGGAATCATGACGTTTCTTAAACCCTCATTCTCTCTCTCCCGGGAGTGTCACGATTAAGGTTTTCATTTATTGTCTCTTTCTTAGTATTCAAATTATTCATATCAAGCATATTCATATGAGCTTTTATTGAAAATAGCATGTTTCCAACTTTCTGTAATGCGTAGAATAGCATGGTTTAATGCATTTTCATGATCACTGGCAAAGTGGATACATAAAAATGTTCATGTGATTTATAAGACCTGACGGCTGCGACCCTTGGTTGTCACGACCGTGAGATGCTTCAACCTTATTATTACGGTCGCTACTTATTTACTTTTGGCGGCTACCTTTCTTCTCATTTTTGTCACGGCTGCAACATTCTGTTTCTATGGCCGTGAGCTTCTTGTGAGATCAGCAGCATAAAAACTATGCCTAAAACTTTCTAATACATATTTTTAATGTTGTATGCATTTTGCCTCGATATCTATGTCACTGTTAGAATAACATATAGTAGATCTAGCATTGATGAAGTAGGCTATGGTTTCTATTTTGTACATCTCATCCATTTGAGTCCCGTTGGACCTTGTATAATAAAAAAAAAAACCTCTCTGAACCTTTAAAATAGCAAGGCCGCAACCTTTGGTTGTCACGGCCATGACCTTTGTGACGTCTTTTCTTGCGGCTACCATGTATTTTGTCACGGCCACATGTTTTGTTTTTACTTTGTCAAGGCCGTAACATTCTGTTGCTACAACCGTGAGCTTTTTGTACGTATAATAGCTTTAAAACCATGTTTAAATCTTTTTGTGCTTTCTGTTCGACCTGTAGATAGCATGTTAGAAACATGAACTTTATCACATGATCCTTAAGCTCTTTCTTATTCTTTTTTTTCTTTTATCGAATGTTTTTCACTTTGTTTTTCTTAAACAATAAGTGTGATATGATTAGAAATTACAACTAAATTGCATGACCCCTTAAGATTGTAATCATGATTTTTTTTTCTTTCATACGAACTCTCTTTAACCTCCTATTCTATATATGTTATTTTTGAAAAAGTTAAAACAAGAACCAATATTAACAAAGTAGAGGCCAACCTTACGGTTCGGCAAAAATGGTGCCTAACCACTTCACTTTTCGTACCTTAACCCCAAACCCTCTTTTCCTCTGGTTATGTTTAAAAATTTTCGTGGCCTTCTTTTTATTTTTCTTAATTTTTCTCAAAAATTAAGTGGCGACTTCATTTTCCTAAAATGTGTTTGGCTTTCTTGGATTTTCGTTATAAAGGAAAAGAACATTCTTTTAAAAACAATAGATATCCGACGCACCATTTTTTGAACGCACCTGAAAAACGCCCACAACGTGCCATTATAAGTTTTACTCAACTCGACGGTGAGACCTTTTACGAGACTTGAGAACACCTTAAGGATCTTACTAGTGCCTTCCCCCATCATTAGGTGCCAAAATGGCAACTGGTTCAATGCTTCTATGACGAGTTAACGCCTCAACACCGTCAGTTCGTCGACGCTTCTTATGGTGGAACCTTCATGTTAAAAAATGAGAATGAGGCTTGTGAACCTTTTTAAGAGCTTGAATGAGAACTCTCAACACCAAGCCTCAGCCTTTCGTGCAGACCAATCAATAGCCTCTTCCACCTCAAAATCCCGAGGCATTTTTGAGATTACACAATCTCCCGACCTAGTTGCCACTCTGACACAGACTCTAAGTTAATGCTAGACTACTAGTCCAATCGCAACACCAGTTACACCACCTCCCGCTTTCTCAGGACCATGTGCATTGTGCGCCAGCCTGGCTCACTATGTCACTAATTGCCCATTTGCTACACAATACCCCGAGTTTGTGTAAGAGCAAGTCAACGCAGCCCAAGGTTTCTCCCGTCTAGGTAACAATCCATTTTCCAATACCTATAACCCGAGTAAGAGAAATCATCTGAACTTCTCCTGGTAATAGCAACCCAATCAGGACAATAAGCTAGCACCACCTCCGAGGCCAGCGTTTCCACTAGCCTACAATCAGTCGGTCTACGCACCTTCTGTCCATTAGACTGCACCTCCAGCCCCTCCTCGAAACACTGTGTTTGAGGAGAAGGTGTTGACACCCTTGCAAGAATTAGATACGAGAACCCAACTTTTGAGTTCTCGTTCCAAGTCCATTGCAAAGCAAGAAACACAAGTTGGGCAACTAATAGCTACTATGAGCCGCAATGAGGACAGCAAACTACCCAGTTAGCTAGTGACCAATCCTAAGGGATAGTTTTCTATAGAGAGTCAACCAGCCTCTAGTAGTGGTTTTCATGAACAGGTGCAAGTAGTTATTATCCTGAGGAATGGGCAAAAGTTTGAGACTCATCCTAAGAAGCCTACATCACCCACAGTCCTTCGTGAATCGGAGTCGTCTGATAGCTCTAAGATCGACCCTCCTCCCTCATCTCACACACCTTTATCACATGCTGTCACACTAGCTCCCCATGCACCCATGCCCTCTCATAAGTCAATGATGACTCCAATTCCTCCTCCATCCGAACTGCGAGCCCTATTTCCTACACGTCTCAACAGACCGCCACCTTTCGATAAAAAAGGAGCTGCAATTGATGACATGCTTGAGGTTTTTAGTAGGTCAAGATCAACCTGCCACTCTTTGACGTTATTAAGCAAGTTCTCTCTTACGCTAAGTTCTAAAAAGATCTTTACACCCAAAAAGTCCTCCTCATCGAGCAAGTTAGCGCCATCATTGGGTAAGATACCATCCCCAAACTCAACGACCCGGGGACTCCAACCATCTTATGTGTCATTAGCGATCATTCGATCGACCGTGCCCTCTTCGACCTACGAGCCAGTGTCAACCTCCTCCCTTACTCGGTGTAAAAGCAATTTGGTTAGGTAAGCTGACGTCGGTCACCCCCCAATTAGCTGACCGGTTAGCTAAAGTACCCAATGGAGTCATAGAGGGTACTTGTCAAAGTCGACATGTTCCTTTTTTCAGTCGACTTCATCATCGTAGACACTGATCCAGACCCATAGTTTAGAAGACAGACACTTGTCATACTCGATCGACCCTTCTTAGATCTAGCTAATGCATGTATTAATTGCTAAACCAGGGTGATTGATGTTTCTTTCAGGAATATTTTTCATGCCTCTCCGTAGCCCCCTCAGCACTCTGATTGCTTTGCAGTCGATGTGATAAAAGAGGCCACCAAATTAGTGTTGCCCTTTATATTTGGTGACAACCCCTTAGAGACATGTTTAGGATATTTGGAGCCGACACCTTCGATGTCGAGCAGTCCATTAGTGATGTCAACTCCTCAAGTCCATGAGTTACCTCGACACTCCACAGTGGAAGTCTCGATTTAAGCCTATGCTGCCTCTATCATCCATCCTTGCTATGCCCACTCTAGACTCACCACTAGACCTTGAGTTAAAGCCCCTTTTGGCTTCGATTAAGTACGTATTCCTAGGGCCTAATAGTACTTTACCAGCCATCATCGCCTCTGATTTAACCTCCGATAAGGAGAGTCAACTCGTAGTGGTATTGAGAAACCATAGAGGAGCCATAGGGTGGTTAGCAACTAATTTAAAAGGAATTGATCCATCCATTTGCATGCATTGCATCCATTGTGAAGATGATGCAAAATCGACCCAAGAAATGCAACAGAGACTCAACCCGAACGATAAAAAGAGGTTATCTTAATGAAGGTTGTGAAATTGATAGATGTAAGTATCATTTACCTTATTTCTAACAGTAAGTGGGTTAGCCCAACCCAAGTAGTCACTAAGAAATCCGGGCTCACCAATGTGCAAAACGATAAGGGAGAGTTGGTACCCACACGCACAACGACAGGTTAGCGAGTGTGTACTGATTACCGCAAGTTGAACGCTGCCACTAGGAAAGATCACTTTCTGTTACCCTTTATTGACCAAATCTTAAAATGCTTAACGGGCTAAAGTTTCTTCTGCTTCCTAGATGGTTACTTTAGGTACAACCAGGTACTCATCTACCCTGAGGACCAGGAGAAGAGCACCTTCACCCATCCATTTGGCATTTTTACCTATCGGCGTATGCTTTTTGGCTTGTGCAATGCACCGGTGACTTTTCAAAGGTATATGATGGCTATCTTTTCCGACATGGTCGAGAAATTTCTCGAAGACTTCATGGATGACTTCTTAGTATTTGGGTCCTCGTTCAAATATTGTCTCCAAAATCTAACGAAATTGTTCAAACGTTGCATAGAGACAAATCTTGCTCTCAGCTAAGAAAAGAGCTATTTTATGGTTCAATAGGGAATAGTGTTGGGGCATATCGTATCAAAAATGGGGATTGAAATTGATAAAGCCAAAGTCGACCTTATTTCCAAACCACCTCCCCCTACTTCCATCCGGTAGGTACGTTCATTCCTAGGACACACTGGTTTCTATCGTAGGTTCATTAAGAACTTCTGAAAGATTTTCAAGCCACTTTGTGGCCTTCTTGCAAAGGGCACACCCTTCGTCTTCGATGAGTCCTGCCTTCGAGCCTTTAAGCAACTTTGAGAGTCCCTTTCTACGACACCCATTATGTAGTCACCCAATTGGTCTCTACCTTTCGAGATCATGTGTGACTCATTAGATTATGCTGTAGGAGTTATTTTAGGTCGACGTGTCAATCTCATCCCTCATGCCATATACTACACCAGTAAGACCCGTACCAATGCACAGTTGAATTATACCACTACCAAGAAGGAATTACTGGCGGTAGTCTTTGCACTTGACAAGTTTAGATCCTATCTTTTACGCTCAAAAGTCATCATCTATACGGACTATGCTGCCCTCCAACACATGCTTTCCAAGAGAGACACTAAACCCCGACCAAACCAATGGATCCTTCATCTGCAAGAATTTGACCTTGAGATACATGATAAAAAAGGGACCGAGAACTCCGTAGTTGACCACCTCTCACGTCATATAGTTGCCCCTTCTAATGACTCCACTCATCTGCGAGACTCATTTCTCGACTAGCAACTCTTAGCAGTCACCGGCACCCAGCTTCCATGGTACGCCGACATTGTCAACTATTTGGCAGTCGGGTGCATCCTATCTCACTAATCCAAACAAGACAAGGACTAGTTCTTCTCCTAAATTAAGTTTTACTTTTGGGAATACTTGGAACTATTTAAATACTGGTCCGATTAGGTGATCCAACGATGTATCCCAAAAACAGAGGTGGCCAATATCCTAACTTTCTGCCATTCTCTTGCCGATAGATAACACTTCAATGGTAAGAAAATGACAGCTAAAGTCCTCATTGCGGTTTCTACTGGCCCTCAATCTTCCAATATTCTAATGATTGGGACTACAAACCTCGCAAACTGAATGGTAGCCACTCCTTACTATCCCCAAACTAGTGGCCAGGTCGAAGTATTAAATCGGGAAGTCAAGAACATCCTGACAAAGACCGTCCATCCTAATAGAAAGGATTGGTCCGAAAGGCTCTACGACGCTCTTTGGGCCTATCGTACTACCTTCAAGACACCCAGAGGCATGTCCCCATACCGTCTTGTCTTTGGCAAAGCATGCCACCTCCCAGTCAAGTTAGAACATAGAGCATACTGGGCCATTAAAACGTACAACTTTGACATAGCCGTTGCAATTCCCACCGAAAGCTTCAGCTCAGCGAGCACGAAAAAATATGTAACGAGGCTTACGAGAACTCTCGTACCTACAAAGCTCGAATGAAAGCTTTTCACGATAAACACATTCATCAAAAGACGTTCAAACCAAATCAAAAGGTGTGGTTGTTCAACTCCATGCTACGGTTATTTCCCGACAAGCTCCAATCGCAGTAGGACGGCCCATTTGTGGTGACACACGTCTACCCTCACGGTGCTTGCCAATTACTCAACCCTCGATCGGGTAAGCATCTTATGGTTAATGGACAGTGTCCAAAACCACACATATCAAAGGCATCTCCGTCAACACCACCATAGAGACTATTAACCTTCTCGATCCCGTCCTCCCGAATCACTGACTAAGCACTACATTTGGCTTAAGACGTTAAACTTAGCCCTCCTGGGAGGGAACCTAAATTTTCATAAAAGTAAGGCAAGATAAATCTTTAATAATAATAATAATAATAATAATAATAGTAATAATAATAAAAAACTCTCCTCTGTCCGGACGAAACCACCCCCGTTTAGACGAAATTCTTTCTGTGGGTAATTCGTCCGGACATATGTACTTTTGTTCGAACAAAATAAGGTCTAACCCTACTGACACGTCGTAGCGCTTCAACTTATCATGCATTACTGACCTTGACATTCCATCCAGACGAAATTCAAAGCATTCGGATGAAATTTGAAATGTTGTGTCCTTTCCCTAACCACGCTTCCCATACATTAAATACTTTGGGTAATTTTGTCTAGACCGATGTACTTTTGTTCGGACGGAATTTAAATCGAGGTGACATTTTTAGCAGATGCAATAAATGGCCCACCACCTTGTAACTCTTCCCATCACGCCAATTCAAATTTCGTCCAGACGAAATTCCCTTGTTCAAGCAAAAAAACTTCTGCCCCACTTTCGTCCGGATGGAATCTCCACCATCCGGACGGAATTCTCCACACACTATAAATAAGTGGCCACCCTCTCATCCTCACTCACTCTCGTCTCTCCCCTCTCTCTCTCTCTCTCTCTCTCTCACCAATGGCCTCCCCATCTCACTAAGCATCCAAAAGAGGCTGAGGCCCATTGCACTCATCCTCCTCGAGCCCTTTTGATGCCTGGGCTACCCGAGTGCTCCACTCATTCACCACATTCCTGGTGGGGGAACATTTCCTCTGCTTCAATGGGTATGCCTCCCAAGACTTACAACTCTTGGAGTCCCGACATCTCACTAGCCTCTGTTACCCCTTCAACCCTCCATACCCTTGCCTAGTGCAGCTCTTCTACCAGAACCTCTAACAAGTCGACGAAGATGAGCCTGACACTGCCACCAACTTCTTCTCCTCAACCATTGATAGCGTCACCTTCACCTTTGGCGCCTACCACATTGCTGCCACCCTTCACATCTTCAACACTAACAAGGACGAGGACGCCGATCGTCAGGACCGGATCCCTGACACCGTCACTGCCACCAACATGGCCCAGGCCATCACCAACAGCTGCGCCACCCGAGGGGCGACATTCACCTACCATGGCGATCCCACCGAACCACTCTAGTTCGTTAACATCATCATGCAAAAGTGTTAGCCAAAAAGATTTTTAATTAGATTTTGATGATTTTTATAATTAAATTAATTTTAAAATATTATATTTAAGTGTTTCTAAAAAGGTAAGTGTTGACACTATATGACTAATGAGTCGACACCTTAAGCCATTTATGCAGACTCTTTGCATCAAATGGGTTGACACTAAGTGTTATGTCAAAGAATATTTTGAGTCGACACAAATTGATATTTGAGTCGACACCTAAAGAAAAAGTACGCTTGAAACTCGCAAGTGTGTCGACATCATTGAGAAATTGACTCGACACCTTAATGTGTTTGTCTAAGATGTTTCAGGTACTCGTTTGAGTAGACACTAAACAAGTTTGGGTTGACACCTTTAGTATTAGACTGGAATCCACTTTGGGTCGATACCAGATGCACTCTAAGTCGACACCAAGTCAAAGGCAGATCAGCAAAATGAGTCAACACCAAAAGAATATGAGTCAACACCTACACAAACCTCATGGGATTCAACTTGAGTCGACACCAAGTAATCCATCGGATTCCTGACTTTGAGTGAAATGAGTCGACACCAGAGCTTCAAGATAATTCCTGACTCCAACTCAAAAGAGTCAACACCAAATGTGTATGAGTCGAGACAAAGGTTTCCTATGGGAACAAGCTATTTGGATCAACACCAAACGACTCCGAGTTAATCCCAAAATAACTGAGTTCGTCTGCACTTTTTTGAGTCCACACCATATCAAAATGTGTCAACCCTAAAACTACTGAGGCTGACTGCAACTTTATGAGTCGACTCCAAAATTTCAGAAGCTTGCTAGACAAAAATGGTCAACACCAAAGACGATATGAGTTGACACCAAAGGTCTCTCCTGAAAAACTAAAGTAATGCTTAAGTCGACACCAAAAGCTCAATGAGTCGACACCACTGTGTGGGTGAGGAAGATGCAGAATTTGTGTCGACACCATTGAAGAAATGAATCAACACAATCACTTGAAGAACCAAACCTTAGATATTTTGAGTCGACACCAAATAACTTTGTGTCGACCCCTGTGACAGATTTAAAATCTCGCGCTGGTTCCAACAGAAAGATTTTAGTGCATTTAATGCTTCCATCAACCCACTAACGGCTATTAACTTCAGAAGGCTATAAAAGAGTTAAGATTCAGAGCTTTAAATCTCCTGGAACCTCTAGACACTATTCTTTTACTTGAATCCAAAGCCCAAGTCTTCAAGAAAGCATTTACTGCTCATTACACTTTTCTAGCCGATTTCTCTCTCTTTGTTTATTTATTTTCAATTATTTATAAAGAGAGTGAGTGAGTGAATCATTAATTTCTATACATTTATTGTAATAGAGGGTAAGTCACCTTTGATCCTTTAATAGAGTGAGTGATACTCTTTAAAGAAGAGCTCAAGAGAGATTAGAAAAAATAAGAATTATTTTGTAGGATCTTCTTAAGGCTGTACAAGGCTTTGAATGTGCTCGTGAAGCATTCTATCTTAGTAGAAATTCTTGAAGAAAGTCTTGAGAAGTGGACGTAGGCTTAGAAGGAGCCGAACCACTACAAATCTTAATGTCCGGTCCAATTTCTCTATCTCTAACCTTTTTAATTTCTTCATTATTTTATTTCTTAATATAGTTACTATATTTGTTTGAGAAATTAAAAAGTTTTAAAAAGGGTTTTTAAATAGTTATTATTGTTTTTAAAATTCAATTCACCGCCTCTTTGGTTGCCTAGAATTAACAATTGGTATCAGAACATAGGCTCTTATTTTTTACTTAATCGTCTAAGAGTTTTTATGGTAACCAATAGTATTGGACCTATTCAATCTGAAGGTTAATCCATCAATAGATCCCCTTTGTTCAATAGAACAAATTATAATTATTGAAAAACTAGAATGAGAATCTACATTCAAGCCGTAGACTATGGCCTATGGAAGGTTATCATAAATGGACCCAAAAGACCTACCAAGATAGTTGAAGGAGCAATTGTTCCTAAACCTGAAAATGAATGGACTGAAATTGACATATGGGAGATTCAAAAAAATGCCAAGGCTATGAATCTCTTGTGTTGCTCTTTTGACCCCAATGAGTTCAATAGGATCTCTACCTATGACACTACTAGGGAGATTTGAGATAAACTTGAGGTTACCCATTAGGGAACTAACCAAGTCAAAGAATCTAAGATAAGCATGCTAGTTCATAATTATGAATTTCTTAAAATGAAGCATGATGAAACTATCTCTGAGATGTTTACTAGATTCACTGATATTATAAATGGATTAAAATCTCTTAGAAAGATCTATTCTAATGCAGAGATAGTGAAGAAGATTTTTAGGTACATGCCTAAAAGTTGGGAAGGTAAAGTCACTGCCATTCAAGAAGCTAAGAACCTCAATACACATAGTTTGGTGGAGCTCCTTGGATCACTCATGACTCATGAGATGAACATCAAGGTGGATGATAAAAATGACAACAAAAAGAAGAAGGGCATTGCCTTCAAGACCTCCACTCTTGATGAGAAATCTAATGAAGACTCCACTAGTGACGAAAATGAAAATCTAGCCCTCATTACAAAAAAATTCAAAAAGTTTCTTAAACATAAAAAATAAGAAGGAAAAAGATTCTTCAAGAAAGATAGGCACAAATGATAACTCAACAAGTTCAATGGTGAGTCTAGTAAATTCAAGAATGATCACAAGAAAGATGAGATCATATGCTATGAATGCAAGAAGTCTTGACATGTGAAAGCCGAGTGTCCCCCACTCAAGAAGTACTTCAAGAAGGGATTCAACAAGGCTATGCTACCTGCATGGGGTGAGAGTGATGATAGCAGCTTCGAGGACAAAAAGGAAAAAAATAAAGTTACTAATCTTTGCCTCATGGCCAAGGAAAACGATAAGGTAACTAATGATCCATTTTCCTTAGAATAACTTCAAATTACATTTGAATATTTGCATGATGAATTGAGAAAAATGAGTGCTAAAAATTTCATTCCTAAAAAATTGGTTTTATCCTCATCATGTGATATTGAAACTTTAAAAGAATAGAAACTTTTGCTGTCAAAATAAATTTTGCCTTTAAATGATGAAAACCAAGTTTTTAAAACAAATGTTGAAGACCTCACAAAAATTGTTCATAAGTTTACACTTGGAAAAGAAAACTTGGACAAATTTCTTGGTATGCAAAAATATGTTTTTGATAAGGCTGGGAGAGGATATCAACCAAAGAAGAAATAAAAAAAATTTAGCAATATTTTTGTCAAAACATCATCAAATCACTCCAATGCATCTTGCTTTTATTATTATGAGTATGAACACACTGTCACACATTGTCCACATAAAAAAATGTCTTGATTTACCTATCAAGAGGGTTAGGGTTCTAAAGGGAACACACCTACATGGAACTAACACCAAAGGATCTAAGAAAATTTAGGTACCAAAAATTAAAACTTGATTGCATTTGCAGGTGTGTCTCAAGTCCTCATTCAAGAAGGGAATGTGATATCTTAATAGTGCCTACTCAAGACATATGATAGGTGACAAGTTAATGTTTGCATCCCTCAAGCTTAAAAATGAAACATTTGTGATGTTTGGTGACAATAACAATGACAAAATCATAGGAATTTGTTGTATTGGTAAAATTTATTTTTCTCTTATTGAAAAGATTTTGCTTGTTAATGGTTTAAAACATAACCTTCTTAACATAAGTCAACTTTGTGAAAAATGCCACAATGTTGTTTTTGATCATGCTAAATGTGTTATTGAATACTCAATTGATAATAAAATTATTTTTTAGGGTCATAGGCATGAAAATATTTACACTTTCAACCTAAATGACCTTTTTTAAAAATAATACTAAGTGCTTAGCTGCCTTGAGTGATAATAGTTGGTTGTAACATAGAAGACTTGGACATGCACATAATAACTTAATTTCAATACTTTTGAAAAAAAAATTTGAGAAAGGAGTTGGTGATTGGTTTACCTCAAATTAAATATGAAAATGACAGTTTGTGATGCATATCAAAAAGGCAAACAAGTTAGAAGGTTTTTTCAGTCCAAAAATTTGATTTCTACTTCCAGGCCCTTACAACTATTGCACGTGGATTTCTTTGGTCCAACACGAACTCTTAGCCTTAGAGGCAAGAGATATGCTTTTATTGTTATTGATGATTTCTCTAGATACACTTAGGTGCTATTCTTAACTCATAAGGATGAAATATTTGTCTCTTTTTCAAAACTATCTTGGAAGATTCAAAATGAAAAAGCTTTTCAAATTACATGTATTAGAAGTGATCATGGTAGAGAATTTGAAAATAAAAATTTTGAAAAGTTTTGTGATGAAAGTGATATAGACCATAACTTCTCTACTTCTAGAATCCCTCTACAAAATGGTGTTGTTAAGAGAAAGAATGAGACTTTAGAAGAAATGGCTAGAACCATGCTCTGTGAAAATAATTTATCAAGATACTTTTGGGCCGAGGCTGTCATCACATCTTGTTATATCGTGAATAGAGCCATGATTTGAGTTTCTCTCAAGAAAATTCTATATGAGCTATGGAATACAAGAAAAGCTAACATCAGTTATTTTCGTGCCTTTGGATGCAAATAGTTTGTTTTGAATAACAACAAAGAACTTTTGGGTAGGTTTGATACAAAATCTGATGATGGTATTTTCTTAAGTTATTCTATATCTAGTAAAGCTTATAGAGTTTTCAACAAAGAGACCCTATTTATTGAAGATTCTATACATGTTGTATTTGATGAAACTAACCTAAATTCTTCCAAGAAATTTTGTGAAGATAACTTGATTGACATAGAAAAAAGTGTTGAGGACATCTTTATCAAAGATCAAGAAGAACCAAATCATGAGAAAGTTACAAACTTGCTATAAAATAAAGTTCAACAGGCTGCAGATGTCTCAAATCAAGAAAATCTAGATTTGCCTAAGGAATTGAGGTATACTCATGGTCATCTAAAAGACTTGATCATTTGTGACCCATCTTAATGTATCAAAACTATATTCTTTCTATATAATGTTTGTGATAATTTAGTATTCCTTTTCCAAACTGAACCAAAATATTTTGATAAAGTTAAAAATGATGAGTTTTGGATCTTGGCAATGGAAGAAGAGCTAAATCAATTTAAAAGAAATAAGGTTTGGACTTCAGTCCCAAGATCTAAGGAGCACTCCATTATTGGTACAAAATGAGTTTTTAAAAATAAAATAGATGAGAATTGGGTAGTTCTTAAAAACAAATCTCGATTAGTAGCCCAAGGTTACAATCAAGAAAAATGTATCGATTTTGATGAGATTTTTTCTCCTGTGGCTAGGTTTAAAACCATTAGAATGTTACTTGCTTTTGCATGCTTTTAAGAATTTTAAATTTTATCAAATGGATATCAAGAGAGCCTTTTTAAATGGTTTTATTTCAGAGAAAGTTTTTGTGAAACAACTTCCTGGTTTTGAAAATCCTGATTTTTCAAACCATGTTTACAAACTTACCAAGGCTCTCCATGATTTGAAGCAAGCACCAAATGTTTGGTATGAAAGGTTTAGCAAATTCTTGATTGAAAATGAGTTTTCAAAAGAAAAAATCGATACAACCCTTTTTATCAAGTCTCAAGGAAAAGATATGCTTGTTGTCCAAATATATGTAGATGACATTATTTTTAGTTCAACTAATAAATCTCTTTGCAAAGACTTTGCTAAGTGTATACATGGAGAATTTAAGATGAGCATGATGGGAGAGCTCAATTATTTCCTTGAACTTTAAATCAAACAAAACCTAAGATTATTCTATCATAGAGGAATAACTTTTGAGTTATTTGGCTATTTCTAATGCAGACTTTGTCGGTTGTATAATTGATAGAAAGAGTACAAGTGGAACATGTCAACTCCTAGGACACTCTTTAACATCATGATTTAGTAAGAAACAAAACTCAGTAGCCTTATCTACAGCTAAGGCTGAGTACATTGCTGCTAGTACCTGTTGTGCACTGGTTTTTTGGATGAAACAACAACTAAAAGAGTATAGTATAAGTTTAGATCATATTCTCATTAAATATGATAATACTAGTGCTATAAATATATCTAAGAACCCTATAAAACACTCAAGAACAAAGCATATTGAGATTACACATCATTTCATTAGAGATCATGTTCAAAAAGACAATATAGAACTTGAATTTATAGGCACAGACCACCAACTTGCTGATATATTCACCAAATCTTTAAATAAAAAAAATTATGTTATATCAGAAGAAAACTTTATATGCTATGTGCTCTAAATTAATGTTAAATGCCTTACTAACCATGCATGTTCAATGCTTTCATACTCTATCTTTGTGTGTGAAAGGTGTCGACACAATACTAAAAAGTATTGACACATGTATGAAAGTGTTGACTCAAAGCAATGTAGTATCGACACATTCTGATAAAAAGTGTCAACCCCATCTATATAGTGTTGACACAATTCAAACTCTTGCTCTCGATAAAATTTGTGTCGACTCACCTCTGAAGAGTGTCAACTCAATGAACCGAAAGTGTCGATACTATGTTAAAACGTGTCGACACAATTTCTGTTTTTAGACACCTGTAATGTCGCATAAAACGTGTTGACTCAAATGAGATCCGTGTCAACACAATTCATAGAGTTTATATGTGGGCCATTTGTTCCTCTTTTTGCGCTCAAACTTCTTCAGTCACCGAAACCATAAATCCTTTGTCTCCCTCTTCTCTCTGCACCTCTGTGAAACCTAGAGTCGACCCCTTCCCTCTCTCTCTCTCTCTCATTTCGTCTCTTCCCCTCCCTCTCTCACCATCAATGACGGCAAGAACTATGGAAAAGGGCAACAAACGCCCAGTCGAAGGGCTGTCTAGCCCTAGGGCTACAAAGAAGCAGAAATCAACGAAGGACAGGGCTGGAACATCAAGTGTCGCTCTAATCGAACCGTCCCTTAAGTTTCAGTTCTCTAAGTATAAGAATTTGTACTTCCAATCCTTTATTAATTGAAAGGAAATCCCTAGCCATTCTGTTGATTTTTAGTTTTTCGATTCTATAGAAATGAAGTTTTTTGACTGGTTCTCCGACCTTGAGTGGACGAATCTACTCAAAATTCATGACCATCACTACCCTACCCTTGTTAAACTTTTTTATGCACATTTCAAAATCACCGATGCCTCTGACAACACCATTACCACTTTGGTGAACGGTGTAGACATCTTCTTGAACTCTAAAACTTTGAATAACATTCTCGGACTCCTAGAGGGTAGACTCTTTATCCCCTGTAAATCAAAAAGAAGAACCATTGAAGGTTTCACTTTTCATGAGGCTATAAAGGAAAAAAATTTTGTTGAGAAAATTGACCCTTTCAAGCCCCTTGAGGTTAATTCTCTCAAATCAAAAATGAGAATTTTACATTATTTTGTGAATAACATCTTTTTGCCTCAATTCTAAAAGTTCGATGATGTTTCCCTCATGCACATTTTTATTAAGTGGTGCATTTTCGTAGAAAAGAAACTGGACCTTGGTTATTTATTCATTTCTAAAATGTTCCAATCTCACTCTAAGTGAAACTCCTCCCTTTCCCATGGAATGTTTTTAACCAAAGCTTTTCAGCATTTTGGTGTCAACTTAACCACTGAAAAAGGGATTCCTTTTTCAATGCATGATCTGTATGGTAATTCCATACTCAAACATATGCAAATCTCTTTGGTTGATAGCATATGAACCACTCGTCGCAGTAATCTTGCCTCCCCCTTTCCTGTTCAACCATCATCCCATAAAACCCCTCTTTTCCCTTATTTTGACCGTGTCAATTCTCCTATTCCCTTTTATTCAGGTTCCCCTGCCTCTGCTCATGTTCCCTCTAGGTCTGATACTCCCGGTCTATCCTCCTTCCATGTTCTCCATGTTCCTCCCCCATATGTTGCTTCTGCCTCTGCTCCTTTTGTTGGTCTCTCTTCACAAGAATTCTCTGAGCTTGTCACCCTTGTCAAAGGGTTGACATCATCTCTGGCATCCCTTCGTGAGAAGGTTGATACATACCTTCACAACATTTGTTGTAAAGTGTCCTCCCTTTCTAAGAGTATGACCAAACTTGAAAAGACCACTCACATTCTGAGAATAGATGTAGAGCATGCTTGTGATGCTAGCCAGTCCTTAAGCAAATCTATGAAGAAAAATATCGATTCTATTGTCTCGGCTAACCACAACATTCTTTACCAGATTCGAAAGGAGTATGATGGAGTGGTTATGGCTGATTAGCAGAACTCAAAGAAAGTGGAAGAATACCTCTAGTAAATCAAAGAAGCTTGGAGCAAGCAGTTCAAGCCGAAAAAAATCAAGGAAGAAAAAGCTGCTCAATTGCACCAAGAGGCTTATCTAGCTTTGGCAGCCACTTTTGCAGCAATGGAAAATGCGGAGAAGAATGATGCAAGGGCTCAGCTCTCCAAAGAGAAGGCTTGTGAGAGAAAGAAGAAGCAAGAGGAGAAAAAAAAGGTAAATGAATGAGCCTTGATGATTTTTTTTTGTTAATTACAAAAGGGTATAAGTCAAAAAAGAGAGAAGAAAACATAGAAGTTTCTCATGTTTTGCTTTTATGAAGAAGAAGAAGTCGTAACTTTAAAACTTTCTTTCTGTGGATGTGTTTGGGAATGTAAACATTTCTATTTAGTTTTGGTTTTAGGCTTCATTTATTTCAATGTAAAATACTTTTGACTAAAATATTTTATTTAATTTTTACTGTTTGATTGATAATACCTATGTAAAATATAATTTTTAGTAAAATATTTTATCTCATTAGATCAAATTTAACTTACAAAAAGTTAATTCGTAAATTAATTTTTGAATGTACCTTTGAAACCTTCACCCAATTATTGCCACCATTGGTCATTCTCATATCAAATAAGAATGAGGGAATGAGAGGCAAATCTTTTCTACATGAATCCTTCCGAAATCCTTTCGAAATCCTTTACATAAATTTTTCCCGCATTTGGTCACTCTTATCTCTCATTCTCATTTTTTAAATTTTAACCAAACACTAGAAAATACAAGTAAAAAATTGATTTTTACAAAATCATTTTACATATAAAATATTTTTCATGGTAAAATATTTTACGTCGAAACAAACGGATCCTTAATGTGGATGAATGGCAAAAACTTTTGAACTGTCATACTTCATCTTTTATCAAATAGTTGCATATTATGTTGAATGATGACCTTGAAATTACTTTTGAAATATCATATAATGATGCTGTCATTTGCTTGGGATTTGAACTATTTTGTGTATATATATTGAGTCAATTGCTATATCAAAAATGTTGGATGCCTAAGCTTGTTAGCATTGATGCTCAATTTTTAATGAATTCATAATGCTTCTGAATTAAATTGTAAATTCTCTTAAATATGTGTATTACACTGTTGCTTGAATGCCTTATTATTGTGAATGCTTAACTTGTTTAAGGCATAGAGATAAAGGGAGAGAAGCTCTGTCCAAAATATTTTTAAATATTTTCTAAAAAATGTTATAATCATCAAACAATGAGAGATTGTTAGCCCAAGAGCTTTTTAATTGAATTTTGATAATTTTTATAATTCATTTTCATAGTTAAATTAATTTTAAAAGATTATATTTAAGTGTTTCGAAAAAGGTAAGTGCTGATATTATATGACTAATGAGTTGACACCTTAAGCCATTTGTGCTGATTTTTTGCATCAAATGGGTTGACACTAAGTGTTCTGTCAAAGAACATTTTGAGTCGACTCAAATTGATATTTGAGTCAACACCTAAAGACAAAGTACGCTCCAAACTTTCAAGTGTGTCGACAATATTGAGAAATTGAGTCGGCACCTTAACGTGTTTGTCTAAGATGTTTCAGGTACTTGTATGAGTCGACACCAAACTAATTTGGGTCGACACCTTTAGTATTGGACCGAAATTCACTTTGGTATCTACACAAGTAATCCATCGGATTCCTGACTTCGGATGAAATGAGTTGACACCAAAGCTAAATGGGTCGACACAAGAGCTTCAAGACAATTCTCGACTCCAACTCAAAAAGGCTGACACCAAAGGCTTATGAGTCGACACAAAGGTTTCCTATGGGAATAAGCTATTGGGTCGACACCAAACGACTTCGAGTCGACCCCAAAATAACTGAGACCTTCTGCACTTTTCTGAGTTGACACCAAATCAAAATGAGTCGACTTTAAAACTACTGAGGCTGACTGCAACTTTATGAGCCAACACTAAAATGAAGATGAGTCGACACCAAAATTTTAGTAGCTTGCCAGATAAAAAGGGTCGACACCAAAGGTCTCTCTTAAAAAACTAAAGTAATGCTTGAGTCGACACCAAAAGTTCTATGAGTCGACACCACCGTGTGGGTGAGGAAGATGCAGAATTTGTGTCGACACCATTGAAGAAATGAGTCAACGCAATCACTTGAGGAATCAAGCCCTATATATTTTAAGTCGACACCAAATGACTTTGTGTCAACCCTTGCGATAGATTTAAAATCTCGCGCTGGTTCTAACGGGAAGATTTTAGTGTATTTAATGCTTCCGTCAACCCATCAACGGCTATTAACTTCAAAAGGATATAAAATGAGTTAAGATTCAGAGCTTTAAATCTCTTGGAACCTCTAGACACTATTTTTTTGCTTGAATCAAAAACTCAAATATTCAAGAAAGCATTTACTGCTCATTAAACTCCTTCAGGCGATTTCTCTCTCTTTGTTCATTTATTTCCAATCATTTGTAAAGAGAGAGAGAGAGAGTGAGTGAGTCCTTAATTTCCATACATTTATGATAATAGGGGGTGAGTCATCCTTGATCCTTTAAGAGAGTGAGTGATACTTTTTAAAGCAGAGCTCAAGGGAGATTATAAAAAATAGAAATTATTTTGTAAAATTTTCTTGAAACTGTAAAAGGTTTTGAATGCACCTGTGAAACATTCTATCTTAGTGAAAATTCTCAATGGGAGTCTTGAAGAGTGGACGCATGCTTGGAAAAAGTCGAACCATTACAAATCTTGGTGTCCGGTTCAATTTCTCTTTCCCTAACCTTTTTAATTTCTTTATTACTTTATTTCTTAATGTACTTGCTATATTTGTTTGAGAAATTAAAAGATTTTTAAAAAGGCTTTTAAAATAGTTATCGTTAATTTTAAAACCCAATTCATCCCCTCTTGGGTTGCCTAGGACTAACAGGAAGAATGTCTTCACCATAAACCACAAGGATGAGCGCCACCACTCGTCCCTCTAAACTCTCTACGCCCTCCACACCAGGGCCACCCTCTCCATCCCACGCTTGATGATCGAGGAGATGCAATGGCTTATCACTGCCTATTGCAGCTGCCCGATGCCTTATGCCAGCCTCGTCCTCACCTTTATTCAGGCTGCCACCAAGACTTACATCCACCCCTACGCCTTGTCCCTTAATGAACTCCCTGACCTGTTGCCTAATTCCTATTCTCAGGTGACATGTCAAAGACTCAACTTGCTTTGAGTTGACGCTCTAATCCCGAACATCCGCCGGTCCAAGAGTTGGGGGCATCGAGCGACACGGCCCCAATGTCCTCGACGTCCACCTCTGCCTCCTCTTCCTCTCTGCCCACATCCTGGTCCTTCTTTGAGGGTGCCTATCAAGCACTCAACACTAGGTTGGACCACTTAGAGGCAGGGGAGGCTGAGACTTAGGAGCAACTCCGTCGGCTTTTGGACCACTTTGGCATGGGTTCTCCGCACCCCCTCCCCCTTGATCATTTTCTTTCTTTTGTTTTTTCTACTTTAGATTTTTCTCAGTATTATCCCATTTAGTCTCATAGTTATTAAGCCCTTTGTCCAATTTTTTTCTTTTTCTTTCTTTTCCTTTTATCTCTGTAATTGCCACATAATTTTAATAAAACTGTAATTTCCTTTATTTGCCTATTCTCTATTTCTCTACTTTTTGTTGTTTGGATGTATAAGCTATTGTTACAAGCCTCGTCTATTGAGATTGCACATTTACACGATATTTTTTCTTTTCATTCTTTTACATGTCTTTACACACTGAGGACAGTGTGATATTAAAGTTAGGTGATAATTTTCATGTAAATTGTTAAAAAAATTCGTAGATTTGAGAGTTTAAAAGTATAAACTGTAAATTTAACACCTTATATCAAAAAAGGAATATAAAATTCTCGGCCTACTACTGTTCTTGCAGAAAATGAACCATAAAGTTGTATACTTGGTACATTTTTGCACTGCACCCCTTGCTATTTAATTAGTTTTATGCCAATGAATATTTATAGTAAGAATAACTTAAAAAATAATAAAGTAAAGACTTTACCCAGTGAGCTTTCAAGATTTTGATCTATTTGCGAGAATTATTGCTACATTTACTCAAGATTTGAATTGTTCAGCATGCAGTTGTCGTTGTGTAATCTTATTATAAATTCTTTTTGGTCAAAAGTTGAGAATTATTAGTGTGAGTTGTATTTGATATTTTCTAAAAATAAAGACTATACAAAAGATTATGTCAAACTTAGGAAATGATTTTAGGCCATATTTTTATATTTTAGCTTGTTCGTATTTTTGATATTCAATTAGCTCTAGTTTCCATTTTTGAGACTTTTACATTTAAACCTTTTCTTATTTTTCTTTTATATCTGAAAATGTATTGTTAATAGGAAATGGCCATGCTGATTACATAAAGTTGAGAATCAAAAAGAGTGAAAAAATTTGCAAAAAAAAAAAAGAAATTCTAAAGGTACAATTGAGGGTACAAAACTGCAGTGATTGGGAGATCGACAAAAATATAGAAGTCTATAGAGATGGCAATTCTCCCAGTCCTCGGACATCTCGGTCTCGCTTTGTACGGATTTTTTCGCCCCAAAAAACAAACAGAGAGGGAACGATATTTACTTTTTCGCCATATTTTTTCCCGCCCGGCCCCGATTATATAAAATAAATATTTTTAAATTCCAGTACATGTATAAAATATATATATTATAAATATAATAAGTCTAAAATATTAAAAATATTATATTTATCTCTATTTTTTATTTTATATTTTTAGTTGTATTGATTCATTAATTATTATTATTTATTTATTATATTATTTATAACTCTTATTAATATCACTATTTTAAATCTTAAAAATTATCCCCAAAATATTTCTATCCCTGCCCTGTTTCTCGCTAATTCTTTGATTTTTTTTTCCCACCCTGATCAAATAAGGGATGGAGATAGAGGAGCTCATCTCTTACTCCGCCCTCTCCCATTGTCATCTCTAGAAGTCTATGTGCATCAAAATTTAACTTTAGAGATAATGAATGTAAGAACTAAATAAAGAAAATGGGAATTAAGCAATGCTTACATAATAGCTTGTTTCAGGATATTATACACTCTACTCTAACCCTGGTACACGTTTATCCTTATCTAACGCTGCAATAAAAAATAAAGACATATTTGATCCTAGACAAGACACAATCTGATACATGAAAATAATTAATTGAAAAGGACAATTAAGACTTGTATGAATTTACTCGACACTTGGCATTTTAATCACGAGATTACGAGTTATTTTTGAATTCAATGCTCTTTTTGAAGTCCCAAAGTATGCGTGCACAACTTTTTAGTTGTCTATACATTACTTCTACCGCATACTACATGAGTGTACATAAATGAGCATGTTTCTGAGTGATTTATTGTAAGTGAATATTAAGAGAGGATTGAAGTCGAGACATAATTTTGATAGAATTTTAAACTTTAGGTATTCGGAGGCACGAGACTAATCAAGGTGGCCGAGTTAACACATATACGCTAAGTCCAAATTTGTGGTGACTATATTGTGAAAATAGCAGTTAACCGAGAAAATATATGAATTCAATATCGAGGGTAGTAACTTTACAGTTTGTTGCTTTAAACATCTCAAAACTTATGTGGGGAATTGTAGGGATGACAATTTTACCCATTTTCACCCCGCTCCTACTTTTTTTGCCCGGTTTTGTGCTGGTTTTTCTAACACCCGTTAGGTAACGGGTAGGGGCGGTATTTTCAATCCCTATCCCGCCCTCAATTAAATAAATTAAATATATTTAATATATAAACATATATATAAATTTTATTTTTGTAACAATATAATAGAACTAAAATACAAAAATATTATACTTATTTTTAATTTTTTACTTGTATTTCTTATTTTTTTTATTTTTAATTCTAGTAATTGATCAACATTATTATTTTAATATTTTACTATGTCATTATTGTTAGTATTAATCTCTTTTAAAGTAAAAAAAATGTATTTTTTGTTACGCCCCCGCTCATGCCCCTGCCCCACCACTTCCTCGATTATTTTTCTCCGACCCCGTCTCGCGAATAAACAGGGTGGGGTGGGAAAACACACTCCTACCCAAACCCATGCCGTTGCCAACCCTAGGGTATTAGGATAAAGTTTATTTGCTTTGCTTGATGATTAGCAATGTCTAAGTTGGGGGTGTGATCGATATATAAAAGTGTTGATCTAATTCTATAAAATACATTATGTGAAACTTTGAAATTGTGTTTAATATATTATTTTGTAGTAAATTTGTCAACAACATCAAAGGTGGTGAAATGGAAGAAAAATGATATAAAAAGAGACCAAAAGGACAAAAAGGAGATTTCAAAGAAAAATCGTCCGGACGAAAATTCCAACGTCCAGACTGAAGTTATCTAGTAAGAAAACCATCAAGAATGAAAATACTCAGCGTCTAGACAAAATTGAACCCAAGAGAAAATCGTCTGGGCAAAATAACCCTCCGCCCGGACAAAAAAGGCACTTGAATAAAACTGTTTGTACAGAATTCCCAGCGTCCGGACAAAATTGGCAAATCCTGTTCAACTACAACACTGCAACATTGGGGTGTGGAGCACATCTATAAATAGATGGTTTGGGCGATCAAAACAAATCATTCTAAAATCTAGAGAAAAGACAGAGGTGATCAGCTTGAACCCAATCTTGAAGGCTCGGGAGGTGACGAGACGACAAAGACGGAGACTCGGGATTCAAATCTTCTTCAACTTTTCATGGATTTGAGTCGCAACATAAGCGACTAAGCTCTTTATTTTCCTAAGAGATAATGAAATCCTAGTTTAGTATTTTAAGATTAGTTCAGACTTTTTATTTCGTTTTTAAATTGGATTTAATTCGTTGTATAATTTCTAGCCGTTGACTTCTGATCAACGAGCTTTTAATTTAATTATTTTGTTTTCATTTTTATTTTCTATAAGTATAAAAATGAGATCATGTAACTGTTATCTTTGCTTTTTGATGTTCAGACGTGAGATATTTTATACTTCGATAGGACGGGTCGTGTTTTAGACGATCCATGCTAGAATCTTAGATAGAATATGCCCAGTTCGAATTCGAATTTCTCATTTTGATAATTCATTTCGGTCTTGAAGTCGCGATTGGATTAAGTTGAGTCCTTTAGAATTGAACTAGAGTTTGAATGAAATAAAAATACTGGCTATGGAGGATACAAATCCTTAGAAAACATTTTTTAACCTTAACTCTTATTTCAGATTTATTAATTGTTTTCTTTCATTAGAATTAATACACAAATTAAATCTGTTTTTCAAAAAGAAAAATCAAGGATAAAATATTTTAATAAATATATCATAATCGCATTAAATCCCTGTGGATGATATTTGAATTTTAGCAACTATTCTACGGGTTAGTCGTTAATTTAAGAATTTAAATAATTATTTTTGACATGGTACGGTACGACATGAATCAGAGACATGTCTCAATTTTTTCTAAAAAAATTATACATGTCTTAATTTTTTTATATTCAACTTTAATTTTACTTAATTAATTTTGATGAGTAAAATGTTAAAATACAAAATTTATTAAAGTTAAATATATAAAATAAAAATTATAACATTATAAAATTTAAAATACACAATACAAAGAAATTGGTGAAATGAATCACATTGGCTCAGTTTAAGTTAAATTGTGACAAATTTGCTTTTTTTTATTATATTTTATTTTTCATATTTTAATTAGATTTTTTTATTTTTCTGGATCATCTCGATGAGAAAAACCAAAGAAATAAAAGTTTTGATGAAAATTTTTTTTTTTCACTAAACTTGAAATAAACAACATATAATTTGGTTTATTACTTATTTTTATTTTTTTCTTAATTTTTATATTTTGATATTTTTTTTAAACTCTCAGTTCCTCTTGACAATTAAAGTAAAAAAAAGTAAAATGGTTTAATTAAAAGTAAAAAAATTTACTAAAAATAAAATAAATAAATAAACAATCATTCCACATGGGAAATAGTGTTAAGAAAATCTTAAATCACCTAACCCTTGTTCTTCTAAATGGAACTCAGTTATTAATCCTATTTTTTATCGGTAGTGTCATTTTAAAAATATTTTTTTATAAATCGTTTCCCAATTTTTGGATAGAAATATAAGAAAAACCCTCCTAGATCGAATAAATCGATCAAATCGAATTAAACTAATTAATTTTAATTAATTTTTTAATATCAGTTTGTGCACTTCAAGAAAAGTAAAAAAATCAATTTCCAATTCCAAAATGGTTCAACAAATATTAAAGCAAAATAAATTGAAACCGACCATTTTATATAGACACATACAGGTGATTGTTGAGTGTCAAAAATTTAGATTTTTTTGAAACTTTAAACTGTGATTATTATTTTGTTTAATTGTTACTATTTTATTTAATGTTAACTATTAAAAAATATAAAGTTGAAATATTAGATAAATTGCATACTTTAGTACAATTTATAATTCAATTTAATCTGCATTTGGACTAACTTTTTTTAGTAGTTTTTAGGCTTTTTGACTTTTTTTTTGTAAAAAAATAGATATCAAATTATATAAAAAAAAGTGAAAAAAGTAAAAAAAAAAACAACTTAATAAGCCAAATCAGTTAACTTTGTTTTTAGCTTTTAAGCTAAAAAGTTACAAAAATAAGTTAGGCCAAATACATGTTTAATATTTTAAATAATTCGGCGATTATATACGGTCATCGCCTCCGACCACCATCGCTAGGTCTTAGGCCCTGATTGGTAATTATTTTAAAAGTTAGTTTTTATTTTTTTATTTTTTTTATTTTTTAACCAAAAAAAATTAAATTGAGCTCAAAATAGATTGTTGGCTAATTTAGTTTTTAAGTTAGCTTTTTTGAAATTGATTATTTGGGTAAAAAGTTAATTTTTTTGCTTTTTGTTAAACGTTGACAATTTTATTCTTTTATATATTTAATATTAACAATTATATGTAATTGGTAGTAGTAGTAAATAAGTTACGAATAAGGGATATTATTTTATTTTAAAGGTGGCAGGAGTTTAATTTGAATATTTTGAAAATTTGCATTTTAATTTGACTTTTTAATTTTTTTAATGTTTTAATTTTTTTGCTAAACGGACAAGATTGGCTTTTTGCATTTTTAGATAAAAAGCTAAAAAAGTCAAGTTGCTAACACATTCGGTCATCACTTTTGAGTACTATTTCCTATTACTACCTTCGATCACTATATTTATTCGTAACTTTCAACTATCATATTTCAAATATTTATGTGCCAAACATATTTTTATTTTTTTATAAAAATAAATAAAAATATATTTTTTATTTATTATAAAAAAATAAAAAATTATAAACGTTAGCCAAGGGACCTACCTATCTAGTTCGGGGAGAATTTCGAAACCGGAAGGTGATATTGGATCGATACCAGATCCGACCCGTTTCAAGTCTCCGCTATGAATCCTCAAAACCCTCTTTTGGAGAACCTTTATATTGTTACTACAGAAGAACGAAGGTCGACCCAACTGTACAGAACAAGACAGACAAGTTTCAAACAGTGAAAAAATGGCAGAGAGGAGGGTGAAAGTGCCCATAAATCCATCGATTCCTACTGGCGAACAGACCGTTTGGGCCGATATTTCGTCTCTCCTTCAAGGCGCCTGCAAAGGTCTAATCTCTTTCCTCTGATATGTATATATATGTATGTATATGTATTTATATATGTGTGTGTTTTCCGTTTGTTTCCCGAGAAGAAAACGATAGAAAAACACTATTAGAACATTTCTGAATCAACTCAACTTTATGCCGACTATCTGAAACAAATGGGCTTGATCCAATTGTTCACATTCTGCGAAAACACAACCGGAACCATAGAAGCTCAAATTCCCGTTCCGAATCCTTCATTACTTTCTTTTTCTTTTATCAACAGCCAAACAGAGTATTTTGCGTTTTCGTGTTTAGGATGGATTGATAACTGAAGTTTTGTATGGCGCATTTCTATGTCACCGAATCTGATTGTAGCTTTGAATTTGCTTGTAAAATGACTGACATATTGTACAGAAGTTCATAATAACTTCCAAGCAGGTTGTTTAGTCACTGTCTGCTTGTCGTCAAAATTTATTGATCTCTTTTTTTTTGAATGATGCGTTTTGTCAATTTTGGGGGGCTAGTATATTATTATTATTTTCCTTGTGAATTGTTTCCATGATCTGGTAAGTGCATTGATTTAAAATGCCAATTCAATTTATACTACAAGGTTCATATAAAATGATCAATACAATGTCTGGTTACTTGTATTAGTTTAAATTTATTTATTATTGTTTGGTCACAGATCTTCAAGATGGTGAGCTTATACACGGAGAAAATTTTAATCTTTTTGCTGCCATGTCTGCGTTGGAGGTAACAAATCCTCTAGATTGGACTTACTATTTTTAGGAGGGACTATTTATGCTGTCTCATGACTGAGTGATTGCCATTGCCACTCATAACTACATGATCTGAAACATGCCAAAGGATATGCGTATGGAAGCTTTTTTTAAACTTAAACATGCTTGTTTTTATTTGCATCAAGTGATAAGTGGCTTGGTAAGGGCTGACTGGTGTGTTAATTTTGTAACTCAAAAATTCTAGTAACATCAGTAAGCAACATTCGATGTTGAACTGCATCCAAGTACTTACATAGTGAAAATCCAGCCCAAAAGCGGGTAGTGGACATTCTTGTAGGACACTATAGTATTCTGAAAACAGGTACTGGAAACTAGAATTAGAGAAAAAAGAGGAACTAAAATAGGTTAGAGGGAGAAGGGGAGATTCAGTTATGCTGTTCTCATTGCTACAGTAATGACTGCCATTGTTTTGTAGTTATGAATTCCTTTATTGGGGATAAGATGATACATCATGTTGCTTTTATATTTTTAATCATCTATCATATATCATATTGCAGATCCAACATTTATTTTCCTGTTGGTGTCCTTCAAAAATTATGTTGGACATGTTGACTTACAGTTGAGATTGTGCTGGTATTGTTATAAAATTCCAACATGAGTCTTATGTTGAGTAGCGATCCGCCACTTTTGTCCATTCATCCATCTCTCCCAATGGGGAAAAAGAAGAAGAAAGAGATTACTTTGTTACATTACTCATAAATTAAGGATTAAAAAAGTTTCTCTCTCAAGAGATAAATTGAATTTATTGTTTTATTGATAACTACATATAAATTAGGATATTTTATGGAAGTATAATTCCTCCATTCTCTTTAGAGAATGGGAGAATTTTTTGATTGTGTGAAATCAAACAAAAAGATGGACTTTTTATTTGTTGTTCTTTGTTCGTTTTTATTTATATCAATAACTTAATCAAAATGTAATTATCTCCAAGGGGAAAATCTTTATTATATTTAAACTCTTTACTTTGATTTGTATTTGTACAAATTCCTGCCCTATAATTCAAATAGATTTTTCTGCACGCTTATGTTTTTGAATCCAATTGTAGATGTTATGTCAGTCCTACTTTTTTTTCCCCTCTTTTGCCTTAATTTTGGCAAGTTGTCGTAAGTTTTCGAGTGTCTTTAGTACTATCCTAGAATTCTTTTTATTTATTCTAGAAATTCTAACAATTGATAAGATCCGATAAGTCATCTTATAATATGAACCTAAAGCCAACCATTAAAATTCTTGGATAGACATGATAAATATGAATCATCCCATTTTTTTATTCTCACCCTTTTTCTTTTCCAGTGAAAGACACCAACCCTATGAGGGTTCTCGAGAATAACTATTTGAATTTAGTACGAGAATTTTCTTAAGTGATATTGGCTTGAAACGAGAAGTCCCTCCATCATTGGCACGATGTTTAGTTTGCCCATTTATTTTGCTCAAGTTTTATCTGATGCTTGCTTCTTAGCTAATATATCTAATTTTCATGGTGTTTCTTGCAATATTTTCTTGACATGGGAAGTTCATCCACTTGTGATGCATTATTTAGGTCCTCTTTTTTAATGTGATGCGATATATGTAATGCTTGCCTTCTCAGTACGCGTGATCTTTAAATTGACAGGGATAATTAAACCTAAGAGGATTACTTTTTACTTTTATTTTTATTTCAATGTCCTAATATGGTTTTTTTCCCCTTCTACAATTTGCTTTCTGTTCTTCAAGTGCCGTGGTATTGCTATAGAATGGTTACTCATTTTAGAGATTTGATAATTTTACTTTTCATATTGGATCTATAATACATAGTCCTTTATAATTTTATAAATATTCAGTGCACCAATTTTTATTTTTTTACCTTATAAAATTATTTGTTCTATTTTGTGTGTTTTTTGTTAGATTATGGACCCAAAGATGGATTCAGGTGTTGTTTGTAGATTTTGTTCTGTTGATGAAGCGATAGAGAGTGGTACTGCCCCAGTCCCTTTAAACTTGGATAGAACTGTAGATGTCCAATGCACTATTGATATTATGGACCATCTTCTTGCATGTGAGGTATAATCTATATTTCATAGTATAATTGGTTAACCCTTGCCTTATTGTTCCGGGTTTTCTGACTACTTACAATCCTGCATGACAGGCAACGTGGCACAAGGGTCATTCATTGGCACAAACTGTTTTTTCTTGCATCTATCTTTTGAAGCCTGACAGAACAACATCACATGCGTTGTTGCACTCTTATTGCAGAGTCATACGTGCAACCTGCAATTTGGTTGTTTCAGTTGTATCTGATGCGCGTACACATGAAGTAAAGTATTCAGCAACGCCTTTGGCCTCTCTTCAATTTTGGAATTACTTTTTTCTTTTTTTAACTAGTTCTTTTTTGGGAATAACATAATATGTTTCAAATTTGTGCATATACTTGTGTAATCTCTGGTAAATCACTAATATGTATTCTTAATTCTTTGTCAGCTACCAGCTGTTGGCTGAGTTGTGTCTTGTCAACATGTACCTCTATGAGGGAGCTGTAGAGTTTTATTCCAGCTAGGAAATGGATTTGGATTTCTTTATTTAAAATGAAAAAGAAAAGTAAATGTAGATTTAGAATAGTTTACTTCAAATGGAATGATGTAGGATAGACTATGAAACTTGATATAGTCTGCGCACAAATGGTGGTGTGGTGGGTGTTGGTTATGGAAAGTTTCATTGAGTCGTTTTAGTAATCGCTTGAAATTCTGTCTTCTGGATTACTCGTGTAGGATTTTCACTTTTGGCCACCTTAACTTCCCTGTTTACTCCTAATTGTTCTCATGTCACTTATGAGAAAATCTTATCTGTCTGGGTATTTATGTACAAGCTGGGATTGGTTTTGTCAAACGAAAAAAAAGAAAAAGAGAAACAAATTATTCAGTTTCAACTGCACACGATACTGGAATGGAACCAAATTTCAATCATCACTTTACACATAGGTCATTATGCATGTATGCAGCATTACGGTCTGCCATTAGGAAAATCCTTTTGTTTCTCTCAATCATCTATCGTATGACAGGCTGTATGGGAATCCAAGTTTTAAACCATTTTAGTTTAGGGTTATCTTACTAGAAAACGCTTTCCTTCTAGCGATATACGTTTTGGAATAAAGGTTCAGAAACACGATACATTTTCACTCCAATACTGAGTTTATCGGTCAAAAGTGATTCCTCAAAATGTAAAAGAAATTAGTTACAACTTACAATGCTTCATCAATCATGTTTCACATGAATAATTTGGTGAATTATACACTGTCCCATGAGAGGTTTATCGCTTGACTGTTGCATGAGATATTTATTGCTTAAAATAAGTACATTGTAAACTTGTAATATTGTAATCTATGAAAGCCTATCTCTACCGTAACACAATTAAGGGCATGGGGCGTACTATGCTCCCGTACTCTTTTCTCGAAACGATTCACGTTCTAGGTAACATAGGGCCATCCTCTTATACCGGTCCATGTTAAACCAGATTTCAACATGAACTGGTTCAAGTGTAGGATTGATTTGTGAAATTCCTGATGCTTTATTAAAATTATTTATCCGGAGAAACAAATCTTGATCATTAAATAAGTTAAACACTCTGCAACAAGTCTCTAATTCCATTGAATTGGAAATAAAAACAATCCCTTCACACTTTAAAACTGTAAAATTTTGAAGGAGTGTTTTGTTGGAAAATTTGATGATAGCTGTGTACCAAGTGTTAAAGATAGTGATTAAATATCCTGATTTGGTTTTAGAGTGAGAGCATGGCATTCCTACTCCTTAATACTTAAAATCCTTGCCCATGAGCATGGCATATCTGAAGAAGTATGCAAAATAAATCTATGAGAGGGGGGTGGGGGGTGGGGGGAGTGATAGATGCCTATTAGGAGCTGTTTCTTCTATTAGAGAAAAAGAAACATTGAGATAGAGATTGAAAGGCTTGAGATACAGTCTATAACTGTCCTTTAAAAACATGAATATAGAAGAACAAACTCCCTCACTTATATATAAAAAAAGAAACTAGGACAATCTGTTGTCATAGTTGCAGGACCTTTTTGCATAAAGAGGAATCCTTTCAAGGTGATGCCAATATTGGACCTACACTTGCACGGTAAATCACTTATACTTGCAATCACGACCAATCACATGTATCAGGTAAGTGAGGCGATGCTAACTGGAGTCAAACGCAAGCCTTGTGGATTTATAGTTATCCAATTAGCCCATGACAACCTTTAACCATTGGGTGACCTTTGACTGTTGGGCTACTTTAGTGGTTTAAAGTTGCAAGAACATACCAACAAAAGCTTCAAATTTTCAAACCCATTGCATGGTTTATTTGTTTTGGGATCTCTAAAAAATTCTTGTAGTTTTATTACATTATATGAAGGAAATCACTTTTAATTTAGGGCAAGTGATTGTTGCCATTGTAATGTTGAGGTGACATAAGCATGAGAAGGTCATTACCTATTATGTAAGCAATAGAAAGTTAAGGCATAGGAGGATGATTGTGGATCGGAGATGGCCTTCCCGGAACATGTGTGCACTCTAAAGGATGGAGATTCCTAAAGGTGGAGAATGAGAGAGGCCAGGACAACCTTAAAGATAGAGAGGGATGATAATGGAGAGAGTTCAACCAAAAGCAGTGAGAGATAATGTAGAGAGCATAAGAATCTCCCCTAAGCTCGCTCCTATATACAATAATTGGAGGAGATGTCTAGCTTGCCTAAGTATAGGTGACTCGTTGGCTCGCTCGATTGGAGGTGATAAGATTAACTTAAAGTCCCAAATTTATATTTTGGAATCCATATCACTGGACCCCTTTGGTCTCGAGCAAGGTACGATATTCGGAGTTATCATCTAAGAGAGTTTGTCAAGTGGATGGAGATACTAAGTTAGAGCATGGTTTATTGGCCAAGAGCATTGTCGACAATGGCTCTTTAGAATATAGAAAAGGAACGGGGAAGACAAGTCGATGTAGGCTGGCAGGCCCATTTAGGGTGTACTGAGCTGTGCTGCCATCAGTAAAAAGCTTAATTTCCCCAACGTTGAGCTCACCTTATTACTTTAACAAGCACCATTGCACTAAACGCATGTGGGACCAAGTTCAGATTTAGGTATAAGGGGTTGAGGAGGCTGGCTCAAAAACTAGGGAGGGAGTTGGGGAAACTCGCTCATTGCAATGCGAGTTAGGGTGCCTTGCTCAGTAGGAGTGAGATGAGCTTTTTGAGGTGGCATGTGGTGGCAATTGATCCTCATTGAATCGACATTAAACATAAAACTGGAAAAAAGAGCACTACAAGAATCGAATAAGCTTAGAAAAATGTGAAAAGTAAGCCACAATTTAATTTACAGATGTTGGGGATGGCTTTTTACTTAATATTTTAAATTATTTGTTAGACCTTCGTGGAGGTATTAAAGGAATGAAAGGAATAAGACTTGAAAATATAATGGTACATTTTATCTTACATTTCCATTTTGGATCCTGATGGAAATTATCTTCTTGTTTACCAAGGTTTATCAATCATCCATTCTTGTGCAACTAAATCATGATGAAAAGCATGATCAACACTTGCTTTTAATTCATTTGTTTTCTTTTGGCAGGAGGAAGATCTTTTTACGATGACATATGGTCTACCTTTGAAAGCGGATGGAGATGAAAAATGCTTATCAATGCTACATGCAGTTGAGGAAACAATTTCTCGCCAATTGCGAGCATGTAAAGCCCCACTGACGAAAAAGAGAGTAGTAGAAGGTAGTCACAATCATTATCAGTTACTGATAAACCATACTGATAATTTCAAACACTAGGTGGATTCACTATGTAGCAAGCGATGGTACCAATATTTGTGGGTCACTCACTCGATGAAGCCAGAGAAAATGGGATTAATACCATGTGAGGTCTTGATACCCTATATTGAGAATTTTCAATGTGTGTGCAGAGTTGGTATATAGTGAATTAGGGTGCTTTTTGGCGCGAATTGATGCCCTATATGAAGGTAGAAAAATTGAATTATCAACATTTGAGGTGTTAATAATGGAGAGTTTCTCATTTTATAGTGCATGCGATATTTCAGTGGAAACAGCGGCATTAAAGCTTTGCATTGGCCTTGATAGATACATTTCCATCAAAACAACACTCCCCTGCCAACCCGCAGAATTAGAGCAAGCGTCGTAAAGAAAAAAGTTCTTCTAATGTGGACTTGTTGATAGTTCTAACGAATGAAAGGATATTGTAGGCATTGAATGTATCCTCAGTCTCTAAAGTTCCTGCACAGCCCAGCACTATCTTGCATATGCACTGGCTGTTTCCTTTGGGCCTCTGAAGCCTGGCTCTAAAACCTGTAAATTTGGAATTAGAAGACCACTTAGATGATTTTTTGAGGTTTTCCAAATATGTTGTTTTCGAACATAGGCATATCACATTTTGGATTGTGAGACTCAATGGCAGATTGCAATGTAATGGCATGTGATCGTAGTAGAAAGCTGTACATGTGGCAATATTGGGCTAACTTTTTTCCAGACCAGTAATCTGCCACATTAATTGGTCCAATCATGACATGGTGCTCATATAGTAGAAACCCATCTTTCAGTCAGCAATATGGTGCTTTGCGTATTGCTTTTACTATTTTTCTTTGTTGACTGTTTATTGCTGTATTTGGAATATTTCTTAAATGTTGCATTGTCTATATGAATTCAGATATAGAGCCATTACAAACAAATCCTGATCTGGAAGAAGACTACTGTAAAGCTTTGTTGTGCCGCATACGCTTTCGTAAGGTCTTACCCTGTGTTTGCACTTCTATACATTCTGTGAATGATCAGGTCATTTGAATCATTGAGTGTACATCTTGTCAGCTCATATGTATGTATTATAATGTATGGGTATGTGTGTGAGTCCTTTCCCCTTTCATTTTGATAATTATGGTGTTCAGTATTCACTTCAGTGTGTCACCACAATGACCACATAGTCATCACTGGATTTAACTCTGAGAAGCCTATAATTGGGAAATAGTTGCATGGTGGTAGAAGTACTGGTCTGAAAGAGAGGGATGAGCTTAGGCTTATGGTTTTTATTGTTTTCAACCTAAAACTTGGAATAAGTTAATTCCACGGTTTCTTAGATATAGTAAGCTGCTATGAAATTTTAGTTCGAAGTTCTTTCAAGCAAATTATAAATGTCTACCTGAAAGGAAACTTTAGTACCTTCTACGACTTCAATTAATGCAGTCATAATTTTCCTTAATACTCAGGACACTTCTGGTACTCGGTGCCGGCTTAAGTATGCTTCTTTTCCTTGTAGTTTGCATTGTCCCCTTCTGAGTTTTGTCAATGTGCTTGTGTATCTAAGTGACTGTCATCATGTAGTGAAAGCTGATACATATGACAAATTCTACACTCGTGGTTTTGTTCTAATATTGCCAAAATGATATAAGGAGGAAAGATGATATGTTTTCTGTGACTGTCTACCCTTCTAAATATTTTATGGATTCTTCAGGAACACATAGACTTGTTTTTAGGAAATTCTTCTCTTGCTGCATATTAGAGATGAGAGAACTTTACCACTTGTAGAAGCATTACCTCATGTTCTAGGCAACTGTTTCATGCTATCAATTTATGGCCACATAAAGTGAAGCTCTTACCCTCATAACTATTTCCAAATAACCCACTGATAACGTGTAATAGCTCGAGATCATTATTAGCCAGTGTTGCTTGCAGAAATCTTTCCATGATTGCTAGGCTTGAAATCGGAATACTTTCGACTGTCTGACAATGCTGAAACTTATCATCTTATGATGGTCTTCATCCATCTAATATTGATGTTTTAACCAAAAGTTTATTTGAATATTGCTTCCTAAAATAGTATGGTCAAATCGGATAGTCCAAAAAATCATTCGATAACCGCAGTTTATTATCAAGCACCTTGATTATAATGTTGTATTTCGGTTGTGCTATATCTTTTATTCACATTTTACTAGATGTGATTCAAGATTATGGATGCTTATCCGTAGAAAACAGAAGGTGTATCATGTATGATGTAGCCAGATTCGCATGAGAGCTACTTTGAACAGGTAGTGGGCAATTGCAGTAAGCTGATTTCTTTCAAAAGAATGTGGTATGATGAAATTGAGATAAAATGAGAAGAGGGAAAGGGAAGAATAAAGGTCGGAGGGGAAAGTGAAAAAAAGAAAGATAGGTGATGGAAGAATATAGGGCGAGTGCATGGAGGGGGATAACACACACACACACAGGGGCTATTTCAAGTAATACTACATAAAACTGCCCCAGGCCTCATTTGTTTTTCCCCCTAAGAGGCTATCTTATAGTACTTGGCCATGCAAACTCCATTTCAAGTAATTACTACATTAAACTACCCTACCCAATATGAAACCACTTAAACTGTAAGATTTCATTCTTAAAACTGTTATGAACGTCAACAAATTGAAAAACAACAACGTATTTATAAAGGTGTCCTAGAATTCTATGACTCAACTGACAATTTTCTTGTGACTGTTTAATCGACTAGGCTGCATCATATATTATCATCATATGTCCGTCAGGTTAAGTTTCAAGGATAAAAACTCAAATCAAATTGTACTCGCACTTATTTTTGCAAAGAAAACATTCAGGAGATTGAAGTCTCATGTGGTTTTTCTTATATCTAAGATATGTGCTGGAAACTTTACACCAAGGCACCAGAAATGCTTGGTGCATGAATATATGTTTTTATCTCTAAGTCAGAGGTAGCCTTGTACTTCAAGCCACACTACACAGTTGTCTGGTTGGCAAGCCTTAAGACTGTCTTCTGACTCTCCTATAGAGTCATACTGAGAAACCCCATCCCCGTGTTTATTCTGCGACCATCATCAGAAGGAAACAATTGGCAATATCGTTTTTTGTTCACTTCTTGCAGTTATGGTCACTGTTGGATTAGTTCCATTTGACAATTTGTTCGGGTTTATATATTTGCACCTAGAGTTGGTAGTTTTTTCACTGCATGAAATTTGTCAGTATTAGATGTTTTTACCGAGATGTTTTTACAGTGTTGTTTTACACGTATTTATTTTCCTTCAGCACTTCTACCATGTTCTTACGTCTATAAGGCGACCTCAAGGCAGAGGTTTGGAGATAGCTAGAAAACACATAACCTCGTGTTTATCAGAGCTAGATTCAATTCTTAAATCATCAGAATTCCTATCCTCCAATGCATGTGGAACTTTTAAAGAGGGTCAAGAAGACAGAACAACAGCATCTGGTTGCCAACCAATTGGTTTTGATGCTAGTTTGAACTGCAGATTGTCTGCTCCTACTCCACCTCGTGCAATTAAAATTCTCAGCTGGATAAAGGTGAGTGCGCATAAAATTAATATCGACATATCTGGTATTTTACTTAAAAAAGGGAAATTAAATGCATTTTTGGTTTCTTCTACCAGGCTATTGAGTATTTCCAAAAACTTCTTCATGATCTAGACATTATATGTTCCCATTCCTTGGATCCGCTACTTGAAGGTGCTTTACGCTTTGTGGTTGAGTTCCAAAAATTTAAACCCGATTTGGTCGCAAGAGCTCATCTCCAGGTTGGTTACTCAAGAGTCAAGACCTCGTTTCACCTTTATTCAATCACTTTGTTTCTTTTTCTTTGATTTTTTTTCTTCGTATTTTAGCATACATTCCTTGATTTGTGTGTTCTTTTTATAAATGTCACCCAGATGATTATCTGCACATGTGTACATTTAACAATGTTAGGATCTTATTGTAAACTATGTGATTATTTGCTCTGAATTATCTTGCTTCCCATTACTCGTCAACGCATAGAAGTTTTCTAATCTTCTAGGAAAAATTGGTATATAAATGTCCAAGGACGGACTCCTTTCTAACCTTTCTAAATGGAAGAAAAACTTTTCTAAGTTGCCTAAAACGTGAAACGGAGCAGGGTGAGATAGATTGATTTTAGTTAGAGGCACATTACGAATAAAAAATCTCACTAGTCACTTCTAAACTAAAATTATTATATGGCACAATAGATTATATGTGTGCACAGGTACGACTTCATTATGCATTTCCAATTTCCAAGGTGAATCTTCAATGTTGAAAACCTAATGCCTTAGTCATTTGAGTTGATTGCTAGAAGGTGTGCCCTCTAGAAGTTAGAAATGATAAAAGTCGATACCCATTATGGCAATGCCATAAAGTCTTTCAATGTGATCAAGATCTAAGGCTGTTTTGGACGTGAAGGTATGAAACTAGAGTTGGACCAAAGAAATCTAGTTTTAGAATTATTATTATTGTTAGATTTTACCTAGGATATATTTTGAAAGTTTCTTAGCCTTAATCTGCGTAAATAATGGTCACCTATAAACCACTGATTACTGTGGTGGCTACTTGTAAGGAAGTTGTCACCTACTTGTTATTAAGGTGACTTCATGCAAACCACTTGTTAGCTTGTCGCTTGTCATTTGCGTGGCAGCTTGTAAGCTACTTGTCACTCATTTGTAGCTTTCTTCGATCCTCGATACTTCAGTCTTTACTATGAAAAACTCATTATCTAGGAAGTGATCACAAGTGGCATCACTCATAAGCAGCAACAACATAAACAATCACAGCGTCAAACGTACCTCGAACATTGATTAGCAGCAGCATGCCTCCAGAACATTGATACGCAGCAGCGCTCTCAACCATGAAACAGAAGGTTCACGGTGTAGACACCCCAATTTGACCCCGCCAAATCTTAGGCGAATTCGATGATGAAAACAGGTGGAATAGTGCCTCAGTACGATTCTCAGGAGGTGATCCAAGCTCGGTATTTGAACACAGTCATCAAAAACCTTCAAAACCAATGAAATTGTACCAAACCATC
>JAOTRH010000013.1:12882404-12892771 GCA_034768845.1 Heliamphora exappendiculata | reverse complement strand
TTTTCTATATATATATATATATATATATATATAGAGAGAGAGAGAGAGAGTATATGGCTTTGTTTGATAATTTAGTTTTAAATTAGATTTTTTTTATTTAAAGTCATTTTAAATGTAAAAAGTCAAATTTATTTGGAAGAGGTATATAGTGACTTTAAGCAAAAGACTTAAAATAATTTTAAGTTAAAATATAAAAAGTTTTGCTTAAAATTGCTAGAAATTTTTAAAATTTATTTTTAGATAATTTTATATTTAATATGGATTTTATTTGATATATTTTGATGAAAACATTTTAAATATGTAATTTTTATAAAAAAAAATTAGGTTAAAAAAATGTTTGAATTGGAAAATGAAATTTCTTAGCTTTTTAAAAAGGAAAAAAGCTTAATTTTAAACCAGCTTAAAAAGTGAGTTGCCAAACGAGGCCTGTATCTATAAAATAATTTGTAATGATGCCGACGGCCAACCAAATCAAAACTAGTTTGGCGACTTTTCTTCGTCTCAGACCAGACTCGACCGACGCGTGCTTCTCCTTCTCTCTTTTATTCGGTTGTCTTCTCCGTTTCTCTCTCTTCTCTCTCCCTCCACGTTTGGGGTTCAGGTGAGTTCGTCGACTCTGATCTCTTCCTGGTTGTGTTTTTTTTTTTGGCTTCCGTGTTGGTATCTGAGCTTAAACAATTCATTTTAATGGAGGAATTAACTGTTTTTTTGTGTTGGTTTTGCTGTATTATGTTAGATCTTTGATTGTCTGTTTGTCATGGTTTCTTTTTGCTTTTTTGCTTTGTATCAATGTTTAGCTTGATTTTGATACGGGTCTATTGCCATTTCTACTGATCAAGTATGAAATTCTCTATCAATTCCATTACCTTATCCTTACCCAGGAGGTTCCAACATTTTATCCTTACTGTTCTTTGGATTGATTATGTTTTTCAATATCGCTACTTAGTTAATTTAGTGTTTTATGATCTCATGACCTCATTTTTTAAACCTAAAAATGTTTTGGTATCAAACATTTTCCTATTTGGTTAAATTCATGACTTAGGTAGGCTATGCTTGGTTTATTGGAGTGACAGTGAAATGGAATGAGATCTATTCCAATGTTTGGTTCGCCAAAAAAAAAAGAAAAAAGAAAGTGGAATGCAAAGCCATACGTGAACACTATTCTTCTATTTAATGGAATGAGGATTTCAACCCAGATACCAAGGAGTTTTCACTCTATTCCTGTTACAAATTATTCCATTAAACCAAACACTACCTTAAAGAATTGGTGGTAACATAGTGTGTCTGTGTATACTCAAGCCCAGATCCAATTAACGCACAATGTTTTGGGATAAATGGGTTTTTGGGAGTCAAACTTCTGATGATTTTTCTGCAATTTCATATTGGGGGTAAAATTAACTCCAATTCTAAGATTTGAAGTATCATAATTGTTAACAGTTTAAATGAAACTGGGATGCATGTTTGTTTTAGATCTTTAATTGCACTAATTTTGAAAGATAATGGGTTTTTGTTTGTGGGGAATTGAGATTCATTTAATGATGCTGGCCCTATTTATTTGCCCCTTGTGTAGAACTTTGCTATTGAGAGACGGAGAGAGAGAATGTCGGGAGGAGGAACACAAAAGAGTTTGAGAAAAGCACTTGGAGCCATTAAGGATACCACCACCGTCAGTTTGGCTAAAGTAAATAGTGATTACAAGGTATGAATTATTGGGATCCTGTGATGGCTCTTGCAACATGGATGACTTTTGATATTCTTCAATTGGATTTGGATTTGGATTTTGAAGGAGTTGGATATAGCAATTGTTAAGGCCACGAATCATGTTGAGCGTCCGGCGAAAGAAAAGTACATAAGAGGTTGGTATTCTCTTGAGACAGAAATGACTTGTCTTTGTGATGGGCAGGTTCCTCTCTTGATTATCTTTGTTCCATTTTGTGCTTATCAATATTAATCAGCCTTTAGAATGGGCTCTAATGGAGATCTTTCTTTTTTCCCTTTGCAGCTATTTTTGCTGCTGTTTCAGCTACAAGGCCTCGAGCTGATGTTGCATATTGCATACATGCCTTGGCTAGACGATTATCAAAGACACATAACTGGGCGGTACGTGTTTGAGAAAATCATATTTTCTAGCATCACAACTTACCATGGGAGCACATTTCTTTGAGTAACAGCAACCAATCGAAGCTAAGATTAATCTAAGGCTGTATAGCGATCATATATGGGAAGCCCATGAACTTACTCCTAAGCAAGGTCAAGTCTTCTCGTGAGGTGAACTAAGCAGATAGCTTTTAATTGGGAAGTAGGGTGGGTTAGTGGCTAGAAGTTTACAACTCTCCACCTGGCCAAAAATTCTTTATAAAAACCCATAGCATGTATATATATACCATCAAACAGAATATTATTTTTAAAACTATCCATGTGAAGGGGCAGAATTATTGATGTATAAGGGAAACAAAATAGGGAAAGTGGGTAATGTGGAGGAAAAAAATGTGGATGGTTGGTTTATATTTTCTGTTTTACCCTAGCAGGTAAAAGTATGAGAAGTGTATTTAAGGAAAAATGTGTTTTGTCTTGAATATTATTGGAAGTTAAAAAGTGGTGATGGGGCTTCAAATGAGGTGTTCCCTACTTGTATAGATATGTATGTATATGTATAGAAGCTCTTGAGTATTTATTTGCATAATTCTTTTATGTTTAAACTGAACAATAAGATTAAGTGCAAGGTGAAGTAGCGCCTCATCTTTTCTTAGGGTTGCATGGTACTTCCGCGATCATGTGAAGCACATAAATGACTATGTGATGCCGGTTGGTCGGCGATTGAGGGATTTGTTAACTAACAAGAATAAGAAATCTCACAATAATCACTATCAATTTATTAATCAAAGTCTGCCCAATACATTGAAAGACCATCCTATTTATAAGCTTAAACCCTAATTAAAAAAAAAATTGAATCCTTAACTAAAGGAAACAAAATCATATAATATTCTAAATTATTAGAAACGGAAATGATAACTAAGTAATACTATATCCAAATAATATAATATAATATAATATAATATTTAAATAATATAATATCTTACTAATATAAAGAAAACGAATAAAATCCAAGAATATGATGCCATATATTATCTGCGTCATTCTCCTTTGCTGAGAAAAAGAATTTGTCCTCAAGTTCGATTGGAAGTACTGAACGTGCCTATGTAAAATAATCAGGTATTGTGAATAGGTCAACCGCTTCAAAGTCTGCTGGGGCTAATAAGTTCGGAATGTGAGCCGGTTGACGAGATTCACAAAAGAAGGTTTGATAATCCATACAAAATCTTCAACACTCACAAAATCAACCTGAACGAAGCTGACGGAAGAAGTGGGAGATGGAGAAGATAATGAAACTGTAGGCTCATGCTGAAGATAGTCCGTAAGTAATGGAAGCATTTGCGAAGGAGTGTCAGGCATGAGTGAGTTGGAGGAGTAGGAGAAGTTGCAATATTCTTGGACCCAAAAATTGGCGGTCAAGAAGTGGGTTTCGGATGAAGAAGTGATTTTTTCTCTAGATAAACCTCTACTGCGAAAGTATTGTCATAGGCATTTTTTAAGTTGTTATGAAAGTGCAACATCTCATTTTGTATTTCTTGACGTAACCTAGCAAGAAATTGAGTAGCAACATTAGATGAGGCGCGACAAGTGTCAGACAATTTTAATAAATTTGTGAACTTGACAAAATAATCAGGGACACTAGAATTTTGCTGTGTGAGATTGGTGCCGAATATTGTATGCCTATGAAATGCTATTAGGAATTGGTCAAGGTGATCTATATTCTTCCAGAAAGAGTGCACGATGCCATGAATGTTGTGCATAGTTTTGTCAATGAAATGCATTTTTTTTGTTGACTCTCTTTTGTTTTTGTGACTCTCTTTTGTTTTTGTGACTCTATTTTTTTTGACTCGCCTTTTTTTTATATTTTGTTTTTGACTCTCTTTCTTTTCTTTTTTTTTTTTTGACTCTTTGTTTTTTTTTTCACTCACTTTTTTGTTTTTTGTTTTGGAGAAAAATAATAAATAAATAAACTTATGACTCAAACCCATGCTTGGAGGAGTTCCTTAGGTGGTGCAGATGGCGTAACAACATGTGTTTTTACGTGATGGGAGTTGGCAAAAAGTTCGTGTGGTAAGAGAAATTGTTTTTGACTAAAGGAAATTTTTTTGTGGTAACAGACAGTGTTGAGAAAGGTTCAGTGATTTGACGGAAGAGGAAGGTGGCTCATTATAAGGAATAAATTGGAATGAAATGTTTTTTTTTTTTGGTAAAGGGCGTGGGCCGGCTCTTAGGCCTTTTTTTTTGTCTATTAAAAAGGTGTGGGCTGGTTAATTAAATGAGCAGGTTATCCAAATAAATGGGTCGGGTCAGTTTAAGACTAATGATTCGGGTCAGGTAGGGTCAATTGGGTATGGGTCGTCTAGAATAATCTTCTCGTTCCTCACTGGCTCTTCGCAAGAGAGAGGTTAGCTAAGGTTCTGGTTGGTGACAAAACTAGTGAGGGTGGCATTGAAATTGGGCAGCGGCTGGTGGGGCAAAGGATGAGGGCGTTGGTGGCGATGGTGACTGAAGGTGGTGGTGGTGGCGGCAGCGCAAGGCGAAGGTCTTGATCGTTGATAGTGGTGGTATGAAGGGGCACAACTGAAGGCAGCAGTGCGAGATCTGATGGAGCACAAGGTCGGGGGCAGTGGCGACGGCGGATGGCGGCGGCAATGGCATGACTTGTGGTCGTGACCTTGGAGGTTATCAGTTCTGGTGGCTGGTGTTGGGGTCACCGAGGCAATAGCGACGAGTGAAAGATATGGTGGTGTCGTGAGGAGATAGAGGCCGGTGACAGTGCTGGACAACAACGTTGGCGCAAGATTTTGGTGATAGATCAATTCAGCTCTAATACCAAATGATGCCGAACGGTTGGCGATTAAAGAACTAGTAACCAACATGAACAGGAAATCTCACAATAATCACTCAGTATCAATTTTTATTAATCAAAGTCTACCCAATTCATTGAAAGGCCATCTTATTTATAAGTTTAAACTCTAATTAAAAAAGAAAATTTGAATCCTTAACTAAAAGAGAGAAAATCATATAATATCCCAAATAACTAGAAACGAAAATGATATCCGAATAATATAATATCTAAATAATATAATATAATATTTTTCTAATGTAAGGAAAGCGAATAAATCCTAAGATTATAATGCCATATATTATCCACATCACACTGTCTTAATATATTGTATTGGTATTTGGTAGCTGGTAAAACACGTATTTGCTAATGATTTATAAAATTTAAGGTTTAGGACAAGAAGTGGAGTTACATTTAACTTCCCCATCCTGAACAGAGGAACTCCTGTTGGACGAAATGATCAGGGAAAACTCGGAGACACATTTGCAAATGCTTTGTATAGGAATCCATAACATTATTGTCTGCATTGGGCTGGGCCTTCACTTCTTTAGACCGCATTATTTCTAATAAAGGATGGGAATTCATTTATGTAGCACGTGTACTTTTTTTTTCCTAACTAATGTGAGATGAGATGTACATTCTCCCCTTATAAGGCCACACATCCTTGTGTAGTGCGTCATGTAGCATTTACCTCTGCACATCACATTGCTCTCACTTGTGGAATTCTAGAGGTGGTTCCCACCACGTGGCCCACACTCCGTAAGGTGTGCTTTGCTCTTGTACCAATTGTCTTGTCCCCACCACGAATGATAACTTTATTCTCCATTTTAAGCTAGGCCCTCACAGTTTTAAAGACATCATTACTAATAATGATTATGAACTAACTTGTATTGGGTACTAACTTTTTGTGTCTAGCAGATGTGGCATGGGATCCCACAGTATATACATCCTACTTTGATGCTTGTTTATAAATTAGTATAGGTAGTAAACCAAACTAAACCATAACCATTCTAAAGCACTTGCAATCACTCTAGATTATGCAACCTCTCAATTCTGAAATGCAAAAGACTGATGTCTATTCAAAGCATTAAATTTATGACCAAAAAAACCCTGATTCATCTTCCTCTTTCTGCTTATTTTACCAGCCTGGGTTTTGATTAAATTATTATTCAGGCTTCATGTTTTCTGCTTGCAACTGAATCCTAAGTTTACCTGAAAACTACCAATTTTAATTGGCAACTAAGGTTGTTCCGTTGTCTTCGTGAAGTGGCTAAGTGATAGTATGCAAAGCACGCCATACATAAATATTGGACTTATTGTGTTTGGTAAGATTTTGATTTCTTAATTCAAAATCAAGAAAAAGAACCATGTTTTCTGTTTTGTTACATCCAATGTACAAATCTATTCTTAGCTTTCATATTATGGCACTTCTTTTATTCTTTGTTTCGTTACTCATGGTTTAAATTTGACAGTGTGCTATGATGTTACAACAGTTTGTTGATATACTCGTCTAAAATCAAGAAGGCTTTAATTCATTTTCCTAAATTAGTTGCTCTTGTGATTTGTTAGAGTGTCATTTATTTTAATGCCTAATTGATAAGGTCTCTTTGCAGTGAGAATTTCTTACCTGACTATTTCTTTGTGGTTAGGTTGCATTGAAAACTTTAATTGTTATTCATCGTGCTTTGAGGGAAGTGGACCCCACTTTCCAAGAGGAGCTTATTAACTATGGAAGGAGTAGAAACCATATGCTCAACTTGGCCCATTTCAAAGATGATTCCAGTCCCAATGGTGTGTTCTTATTTATTTAGCATTTCATTTTCATTTCTTTTGATTCGGAAGTTCACTTGAGTTTATAAAAGCAGCTTCTTATTTGACAATATTGTTATCTGCTGTTCAGCATGGGATTATTCTGCTTGGGTTCGCAGTTATGCGTTATTTTTAGAAGAGAGGCTGGAGTGTTTTCGTGTATTGAAGTGTGATGTGGAGACTGACCGCGCTGTAAGAAATTATACTTTTTACTCGCCATTCCTTTGGCTTTTGAATTTATTTTTATTTTGCTTTTGGCATCATATACTGTCCATAATTAATCCAAGATGGTATCTTTTCAATTCTATTTTGAACTTCAATATGTTTTGAGGGGTCCAGTTTCTGTTGTAGCCAGAAAAGCATAGCGTGCACGCTCACATTTGATGGATTCAAGTTGCCAAATATTTTGTTGGTCCCACTTAAATTAGGAATGTTAAGACTGTATACTAAAAACCCTGCATTGAATTTTGGTTTTTGTTTTTATTTGTTAATAAAAACTGTTTTTCCATTTTAATGAGAATCTGTATGAGTAATGTATGCATGTCATTATTTATTTAATGTTGTGCATGTGTGCCTTTTATTTTATATAGTAGTTAATCTGGTGTGTAGAGTTCGGATTACACACAGAAGATCAGATTATCGGTTCTTGTAGAGAATAAGTTTTCATTCACAGTCTTAGTTGGAATTGGACACACCATCGGTAGGTCTGCAGCACAGTATTTTCGTAGATCTGTCTTGATTACGGAGAATGATAATTGTTTTTACAATTGTTCCGACTCATTGTGCTAGTACACTTTGTGTGATTGAACAGGATCGTGTTGGGATAATTAATTTTACACTGATTATATAAATTAATTTATACTCCATGGTTATTATGAGTACTCTTAATCTTGAAATAACTATTAGGCACGTATATTTAATGTTCGATATTTTGATTCATTAGAAGATGCAATATTTTACGGGTCTATAATCTCATTGAGTTGAATAATGGCATTAAATATATTGTGGATATTAATTATTGACGGAATTCACGTTCCGGCAACGGATTGATGATACCCTCTTGAGGAAATTTATAAATTTTGATTATGTCAAACTCCACAGGTGAATTTTATAATCCGACATATCAAATAAGTTAAGCGGAAGATCTTAAGGAATTATTAAAGAGGTCGATTATTATAATTGTCAGTAATTTAATTTAATCGACGGGTATCTGTAATCTTAACGTAGAGAGAATAATAAGTATTTAATAATAGGAGCTCGAATAATCGGTTTTGAAAATAGGGCTGGGAGTGTAACTACAATTCTTTAGTGGTATACTTTGTAATTTATATTTTTAGGAAATTGCTTTTGGGTTGAAGTGAATTTTCCTAATTACATTAGAAATCCGTGTTTTATTTGTTCCTTAGGTCCCCGATGTCGCCTATTTATATGCCGTTATAACCATGGCCTCCAGATGCGCATCATATAGTCTTCTAGGATTTCCACGTTCTTGTGAGAGAGAAAAAAAAAAAGAAAGCAGCTAGAGAGGGTGGAGAACAAGAAGGATCAGAGCCCACACTTTGTTTTTATTTTCGGTATTTGGGAATACAGTAGAAGATTTGAGTGGGGAAAAGATTGTAGGGTTATGTTGCCGTGTTGATCTACAGATTCAAGTTCAAGGTTAGAAACGTGATCAAAGCAAAGGGATCACGCAGGTATAATTCCTATTCTACCTTGTGGGTGTACCGGGTTTCACTTTTTGGGGTTTGTGAATAGTTTTAGTTTATCCCGTACGGATTCCGTCCGGACGGTGCGGTGCTGTTCAGTTTTTTGTTTTTTGTATATTCTTTGCCCCGCGCCGCGTTTAACTCGATTCATATGAGCCATCATTGTTTCTTGGGATTCCGGTCCCTTCAAGGAAATTATCGGGTTGGTAGTTCCTTTTGATTCTTACATTTTTGTTAGCAAACAGGGTGACAATACTACTTGTTAGTTATAGATTACTGCACTGCAATATCATCAAGACGTTTTGAGAGCTCTCATTACTACTTCCCTTGATCAAATATGCAGTAATGCAATTCATTTCTGTTAAGAATTACCTTTCGTATTTTAATTTTTTCTTTTATCATTAATTTTGGATGTTTGCTTTCTTTATACGACCAATGGTGTTGGGGAGGTTAATTACTGTTATCCTTTTCGTTGCATTTAATACATGTGGTATATACATAGACAATGTTGCTCTGTGATTCAGTTGTAACAAATTAGCCAGATAGTTGTTAATGTCTATTGTGGTGCAGAGGACTAAAGATTTGGACACTCCGGAATTGCTTGAGCAGCTACCAGCTTTGCAGCAGCTTCTATTTCGTGTTATTGGTTGCCAGGTAACTATTTTTTGATTCACTAAAATTGAATCAAACATGATGTTTTCTGGCTTTCTGTATGCTTACAGTGGGCCCCAATAATGAAACTTTCATGCAGCCACAAGCTGCAGCAGTTCACAATTTTGTGATTCAGTTAGCACTCTCGATGGTAAGTCAAGTTTATAGACATATTGCTTTCTTTGTCCATGGTTTATAGATTTCTCTTAACTGAACTTCATTTATTTCAACAGGTTGCTTCTGAAAGCATTAAAATCTATAATGCTATCAGTGATGGTACTGTTAATTTGGTTGACAAGGTAGTCTGTAGTTTTTGCTTTTTGAATGAGTTGTTTCGTTTCTTAAACAAATTAGTGATATATGATAACGTGCATTATGTCAGTTCTTTGAGATGCAACGCAATGATGCTCTTAGGGCTTTGGATATATATCGGAGGGCAGGACAACAGGTACTACTTCTTTGGGAATGGTTTCCAACGACCATATATGCTTTGCTTTTTTCTTTTTCCTTTTTTTCAAATGCAAATAGCTTAAGAGGGGAAGGAGTTCTGTCCTTGTGGGCATATGTTTAAATGTGGCCATGTCTTCAGGCAGAGAGGCTGTCAGAGTTTTATGAAATATGCAAAAGCCTTGACATCGGACGTGGAGAAAGATTTATTAAGATTGAGCAGGTTTTTGTCTTCTGGTGCTTTCGGGTTTTTTAATCCTGTGGTTTTTACCTTTCCTTATGAACTAAATTCTCATAGTTTTGTCTATTGATTGATAATGAAGCCACCTGCATCATTTATACAAGCCATGCAGTAGTATGTGAGAGAAGCTCCACGAGTTTCAACAATTCGCAAGGATCAGGTATGAAAATTCTGTTCTTTTTATGTAGGTAGAAAGCTAGTCATATGTGTAGCCATTATCACGAAAGTAAAGCAAAAGAACATCGGTTATCAGTGATCATGAGGAAATCATACTTCACTTAGGATGAAACCATAAATTATTATCCTCTCAGGTCATGGTGAATACTTTGAGATGTTCCACTCTGGGGAACAGTGCTGAAATATCAACCCCCCAGTAATCCATTATAAGTAAGATAGTTCATATTTTGTTGATCATTAGGCGTTTTGAGATTGAGACTATTTTCTTTGGACGAAAGACAGATTGGACAACTGAGTGTAATTAAAAGTTCGAACATTTGCGAGATAAAATTATATAGTGTTTTGCATTATGTTCTATAATCATGCACATTAAATTATTAACTCACAGTTGTTCTCA
>JAOTRH010000013.1:12867114-12882304 GCA_034768845.1 Heliamphora exappendiculata | reverse complement strand
ATGAAGGGGCTTTTATTATAACTATACTTGCTGTGTGATTAAGTTGAAACATTAATTATCATATAATTTTTAATGCAAATCATGGTGCAGAGAACTAAAGATTTGGACACTCCAGAATTGCTTCAGCATTTAACAGCTTTGTAGCAGCTTCTGTTTCGCATTCTTGGTTGCCTGGTAACTTTTTCCTTGATTCAGCCAACTGACTTAGGTTGAGTCAAACATGATATTGTATAGCTTTAAATCTTCAAAAGGTGGGCTCCATAACAAACCTTTCATGCAGCCACAAGGAGCAGCAGTTCATAACTTTGTGATTCAATTGGCTCTTTCTATGGTGAGTTGTTAATTGCAAATCAAATGTCATTTTTTTTTTTAAACTCAAGTAACATGCAAATAACATTTTTTTTTAAAATTTAACTTGAGTCTTTATTATTCTCAACAGGTGGCTTCTGAAAGCATCAAAATTTTTAATGCTATCAGTGTTGGTATTGTTAATTTGGTTGACAAGGTAGGCTTTGGTTTTGTCTTTCTGAATGACGAGGTTATTTTTTTAGCAGATCATGGACAGGATGACATGTATTTTGACAGTTCTTTGAGATGCAACGATGTGATGTTCTCAAGGCTTTGAATATATATCAGAGGGCAGGGCAGCAAGTAATGCTTTTTTTGTAATGATTTCTAGCGTAGCAACCATCTACACTTTATTTTTGTAAATTAAAATAAATAAATAGCTTCATAGGAAAGGAATTTATCTCCTCATGGACATATGTTTAAATTATGGCCATGTCTTCAGGCAGAGTCTCTATCAGAGTTTTATGAAATTTTTAAAAGCCTTGACATTGGGCGTGGAGAAAGATTTATTAAGATTGAGCAGGTTTGTGATTTCTTAAACTGTGCTTTCGGGAACTTTTGAGTCCTGTGGTTTTTGCCTTTTATCCTAAGTTTGATGATATTGTTTATTGATTGATAATGAAGCCACCTTCATCATTTATGCAAGCAATGGAAGAGTATGTGAGAGAAGTTCCACGAGCTTCAACAGTTCGCAAGGATCAGGTATGAGAATCCTCTTCGGTGGCGTTTTTGCATTTGTAGAAAGCATTTATAGTCATAACGTCATATGTACAAATACAACTACTATGACTTACCCGTGTCTAAAGGCACTTTGAATATAATTTAATTATAAAATTAATTTTAAATAATGATTTTTTTCGTAATTATTAAGGGTAATAACGTATTAAACCGCAAACTCATAACTTCACTATTGATTTTCATGAGGCTTACTCTTAATTCCAATTAAAAAAAAAAAAGGATATATATATAAACTAACACAAAACCAACTATATTTTTTGGATATTATGCATGCACCTATATTAAAGATGTATTTTTTGTGGGAGATAAACAGATAAGTTGGGTTTGAAAGAAATAGAAAAGAGAGAAGATTTAAAATGAAGACAGAAATAATTGGGCCTTTAATGGGGGGGGTAAGAGAGAGAGAGAGAAATGCCACATAAGACAAATGTCCCATCAAACCCTTTTGAAATGTAATGTTGATTATCACAAAGGTAAATAGAAAGAAGATCAAGTATAAGCAATCATCCGGAGTTGTAGACTTGTATTATGTTTTTAAACTTTGGCTTAGAATGCAATAATGAAAGCTTTGCTATTTCCGGTTGTTCCCCTTGGCGGAGTACCTCAAAGTTTTCACATGTGTTTTCAGATGCTCAAGTATCTTTGGCATTATCAACTCCTTAGTTGTCCAATCCATTGTGTAAGATAACACTTGTTACGATGTTGTCATCGTGTGAGGTTGAGACTTTCTCTTTCTTTTCAGCCAATTTCTCATTTTTGAATCCTGTGAAGGTTGTAGCCTGTTAATGTCTCCAATTTCTGAATCCTTCTAATTAGAAGTTTTCAGTTGTTTGAAATCGGACAAAGTTTTATTTAGCTATTCTAGAATCTGGCCTCAGTTATATTTTAATCGTTTCTTTTCAAAAAGCAGGTGACTGATGATAAAAATGCTGCTCCTAAAATAATCTTTAGCCATACAGTACAAAAAAACTCCAGCGGTTCTGGAGGCACTTCCACCATCCCCACCTGAACCAGAACCAGAACCAGCTAAGGTGGAAGCTCCGGTTGCTGATCCACCTGATCTGCTGGTAATTTTAGTATCTTTCTCAATTGTCAAGTGATTCTTAGTATCTTTTCATCCTCTTGTGAACTTATGAATCCGTGATTTTCTTTCCCTGAATCCGTGGAAGTCTTGTTCTGTGTATGCACTACGCACTTCTATTTTTTGCTAGGGTTTGAACGATCCTTTTCCCAGTGCTTCAGAATTAGATGAGAAGAATGCTCTGGCTCTCGCTATTGTGCCTGTTGGTAAGTTTTCATTAGGAATATAATGGTACAAACTACAAAGCATGGGCTGATGCTCAAGATCTTGATATTCCATCCCGGATCTCAAGACCAATCTAATCAAGTTTGGTTGTCATTTTTTAAGTCATATATGAACAAACAGTATTTCTTTTTAATAGAATTTTTGAACACCTAAACATGAGGAATTAATTAACCCTGAAGGGTAGCTCATTTGGTTTGGCCTTGGATTTGCTTCCCAATGATCACTAATTTGAATCTCTTTAGGCACTAGAAGTTTGCCCAGCTGTTATCTTGAGGTTCCTAGGATTAGTCGAGGTGCACCTAAACTAGCCAGAATATACATGAGGAAATTAAATCGAAAACAGTTTGATGTGGCTAATTTTGGCTTAGTTTTCTATTTCAATGGAAGATATTCCTCCATAAACTAGAAATGCCTCTAATGTTCTTTTATGGTGGTGGTTGATGTTGCAGTTGATCACTCAACTCCTGCTGGCCCAAATCCTGCAAATGGGGCTACTGGTTGGGAATTGGCCCTTGTTACTGCTCCTAGCTCAAATGAGAGTGCCACAGCTGACAGCAAACTGGTATTCTACTAATCTTCTTCTGCTATAATCCCCTATTTGTTCTTGACAAAATATTTGATCACGGGTATTACGGTTGTCAATTCAACTTCCTTTCCCACATTCAGTTAATAAATTATAAGGATCCGCCTGCCCTATGTTACATGGACTTGAGTATTTGCCTATGTGTTAGATTCATTTTTTAATTCTCATAACAAGGATACTGGAACATGACAAAGTATATATGTATATATATATATATATATATATATATATATATATAGGATAAATTATGTTTACAAATTTTTATATAGCTTACGTGCATAATATTAGAATTTATACATAATTTTATAGTAAGCTGAAATTACTAATGATGTTACCTAGGTGAATGTTTAACTAAAAATGTCAGGACAATATTCCATTACTTTATCAAGTGTTGATTGTCCGACGTAGGTTCTTTATTCATTTAGAAGAGTCTAGGCATGGTGTGGGTATAAGAAACAAGCAGAGAAAATAAAGAGGAAGAAAACCCCTCCTTTGTATTCATGATTTTACTGCAGAGTTAGTTGTGAAGGGAGGGAAATTTAATAATTAGGTATAATTTGACTAATGGCTTTCACTTGTGTATGGAAAAAGGCGGGAGGTCTGGACAAACTCACGCTGGACAGCCTATACGACGATGCAGTAAGGAGAAACAACCAGAGTGTGAGCTATAACCCTTGGGAGCCGGTCCCCATGGCGAGTCCCCGGATGCCACAAAGAGCACATGACCCATTCTTTGCCTCCAACACCATGGCTGCCCATCCTTCTGTGCCAATGGCAGCCATGGCCAACCAGCAGCATGCTTTCATGTTCCACCAGCAGCAGCAGAAACAGATCATGACGATGAACCCACATCAACAAATCCCTGTAAATCCTTTCGGCAACCCATATGGAGTTGGTATTCACCCCTACGGCTCAGGCATTCCCATCCAAGCTCACAATTCGTACACGGGGCTCATTTAGACACCAAGACCGACCAAACATAGATATGAAACAAATATTAAGACTTCGAGTCTTTGCGAGTATCTTTTTTCGTTCTTTTTTGCTTGAAACGCGAGGAAGAAAAACCCCTAGGGAGAGTTATTCTATTCTGGATATCGAGATCGGGGAGGTTTCAAGGATTTCGAGACGAATGTACCATATTTTGTGCAGGTGCAAGAGAGCTAGGATGAGATTATTTGTTGAATAACTAGCTCGAGCCGGATTTTGCATCAGCAATTATTTGTACCAATGATGGCAAATGATTTTTGGTGACTACACAGATTTTTTGACCTGCTGATTTGTACTGGATGCTGAAGCAGGATTCCATTCTTCTCGATTCTTTTCCCTTCAATTTTCTTTTTGGTGTATTATGATATAAACTTTAAATGATAGGATCCATTTGTATCTTTTTGGTCATTGCTGCTACAAATTATGTTTTAAAGATACTATTTCGATTAGTGATTCTTGGTTACGCAATGGTCTATTGAGGGCATTGTATTGTACCGTGTCATAGAGGATTCTTGTCAAAAAAAAATTAACATTATATTTAATTAAACGTGTTATTTATTTTTAACACTAATACTATCCGCTTATAAACGAGTTAACATATTTGCAACTTGTTTAATAAACCTGTTTAACAATTTAATTAACAAGTTCACACTATCAACTATATACTTATTTTAGTCAAAAAAATAAATAAATTATAATAAATAAAAAAACTCCATACAATTTGTAAAAAGTTTTTAAATAGTTCGACAGAAAAATATCATGATTCTATGCATAAAAATTTTTAAAGTCCAAACACATGATGCAAAATAAGTTTACAAAAAATTAAATGGGTTAGATAGGCCATGTTTAGGTTATGCAGGTTTTACACTATTCTAACCTGTTTATTAAACGTGTTATCGGGTTGTGTCATTTTTAACTTCTTATCGAAAAATAGCCAATCCTAACATGTCGTATCAAAAAATTTACATCCCTAATTGTGACACCACATTAGAGGCAATGCCACTAGGACATTGGTGGAGTTAATTGACCCCATTAAAAGATTTTTTTAATTATTATTATAATAATTTTTTAGTTAGTATATAATTGAACCTATTAAAAAAAATTAATTGATCCCGTAATAATATAAAACACTATACAATTATCTTTTAGTCTTTTTGCTTTTTTATATAATATAATTTTATATATTTTTTTACAAATATCATAAATTTTATTATACACATCAATTTTTTATAATAGTTATATATTTAAAATATACTAGTCAAAATCTATCAAATAAAATTCATATTGAATATAAAATTATGTAAAAATATATTTTAAATAATTATAACAATTTTTTTTGACTTAAAACTCTTTTGCCTTAAATTACTTTAAACCAAGTATTTTGGCTTATTGTATTTTGGCTTAAGGTCACTAATACGATTCACCAAACGAATGTTTTGTTAATTTAGCTTAAAATAATTTTAAGTAAAAAGTCTAGCTAAAGCCATGTTGCCAAATTTTGTCAAATACAATTGCAAAGTTCATGTATTTAGCCTTTGTTTGGCAATCTGGTTTTAAGTCGATTTTTTGGTTTTAAGTCATTTTAAGCTAAAAAATTAAAAAGTTCATTTGGTTGGTAAAATAGTGACTTTTAAGTCACCAAAAAAAATTAAATAAACTCAATGTGAAATTTTATGGTTGTCTTTGAGTCTAAATGAACTGGTGTATGATTGTTTGATTGAAATTTATGTAATTTTATTTGTAGAAAGGTAAAATTGAAAATTGTTATGAGAAAAATAAAAAAATCGAAAAGCAAATAGTCTAAAAGCTAAAGGTTGAAAAATATAATTTTTTGACATTTTTAGTTTTAATTCGAAAGCCAAAAAATTGGTTTTAAGTCAACTTAAATACGATAGACAAACGAAGGCTTATATATTTTTTTGGTCAAAATAATAAAATGATTATATTAAAAATATATTCCACTTATTAATTGATACGTGTAATTTAATTTGTAGTATATTAAGCCTATGTTTGAATTAGATTTTTTTGTGGCCTTTTTTTATTTTTTTGTAAAAAAATATATTTAAAAATATATGAAAAAAGCTAACTGAACCAAACAAGTAAACTTTTCAAAAGACTTTTAAGCAAAAAGTCTTCTAAAAAAACTAGTCCAAACATAAGATAATAATAGATGATTAATTATTAACTAATGTAAAAATTATTATCTTATAAAATAAATAAAAATTAAATTTTTAAATGACCTAATCACTAAAAAAATCCTAGAGTCGCCAATTACCAGATTCTACATTTCTCTCTCTCTCTCTCTCCATTTGTTTTTATGTAAAATATTTTATTTAACTTTTAGTGTTGGTTGATAAAAATTATGTAAAATTTCTAGTGTTGGTGGGTAAAAATAGCATAGTATTTTTTTAATAAAATATTTTATGAAAAATTATTTTACATAAAAAGAGTATAAATTTTTTTTCGTGTGAGTAATAGTGGTGGTGGTTGTGACGACGATAGTGATACAAATGACAATAAATGCAACAATAGTGGTGGTGGGAGTGGTAGTGGCATCGATTGTTGGATTGATGGTGTTGGTGGCGGCATTGGCGCAAGTAGCATTGGAGGTGGTGCTAATGACTATGATAAGGTGATGGTGGTAATTGCAATGGCGGTAACGATGTTAATAACATATTTTGATAAAAAAAATTTATTATTTTTAAAAATATTTTTTAAGTATCAGCCAAACACTAAAAAACATAAGCAAAAAAATAATTTTGGCAAAATAATTTTACATGAAAATATTCTTGATTGTAAAATATTAAGTAAAACAAATGGAGGCTTAATTGCACATTTTAGTTCAAAATTCTAATTTATTTTTTAACTAAAATTTTTTATTGTGTTTTATTTTGTTTGGGATTTTAATTATCTTTTAGTATTAAGACATCAAGCCTATAAATACGAGATTCTATAAATGTATTATTTAGAGTTTATGAATAAAAACTTAAGTTTAATTAGATTATGGCCATGTATAGGAGTTAGGACTGTGATCCTGTTAAGCTATATTTTTATTTCGTGCAAGTAAAATTGATATATGTATACGGAACGAAAATATAAATCACGTACCTTCAATTATAGTTGTTCAAGTGCTGAAAATGATTCGCACTTACAGAGTGAATCTTTTAACCTACAACTTTATTTTGATGAAAATTATTGATGAATTACAGGTATTTTCGTTAACCGTTTGGTTAGGAATCTCTATTTATTTATAGGCAACGGTACCCTTCCATTAAGGAGTACCAATTGTACATGTTCATAATAGGTATTTATTCACAAATAAACGCAACTTTTTACTAATATTATTTTAATATAATAGGTATGTTTTTTTTATCTACTACTTATTAAATAATATGAATAATTATAAATACATATGTAGGCCACGTATAGATTTTTTATACTCAAGAAATTTTTACATTCTCCCACTTGAAGCACATAGGACTTTAATAATTTAATGAGTGACAATAACTGAATATGGTTATTATACCACCCGTATCATATAAAGAGAAATATTCCCACTCAAATAAAAAACTCGCACATGAATCATAGCAGTTATACTATTATAAGTACTCTCTTTCACGTATTACAATGTATAGTATTATCTAAAAGTGCACTTTATGAGTTACTTTAACTTTATAAATGCGCTACTAATTGGCCATTTAGGTTACACTTTAACTTATATAAAATTTTATGCGCACGCTACTAATTAGCCATTTAGGTCTTCTACCACAATTGTTCTACCCACGTTACCCCAACTATGAGACTAGTTACAGGAATAATAAAAATTACTCAAATTTCATAATACATTAGTCTAATTATAGATATTCATGCAACTAAATCAAATCAATGTCAAGAACATTGATTTGAAAAAATAAACATAATATCCTAACAAAATTTTTTTAAATATGTAAACAAATTATAATTATCATAATCTGTGTTCACATATAAAAAAACATATACATGTGATAAAATGAACTTAGATAATATGTCCACTAAATTTCATATCACCCCATTTGTGATAAATTCACAAATTTATGGTATTTATTTAATTTTCTAACAAAAAATAAAAACATAAAAATTTAACATTAAAAAAAATATATGTTTCAGAAAAATTTAAAACTTGATAAACAATAGACAATTGAATTTCAAGTCCACCGGAACCAACCATATTCACAATGGAGTTAAAACGACCATTAACCCATCAAACAATGCAATTTGAAAATTTTAATAGAACCAAACATGCCCTTAAAAGAAAACAAATTATAAACAAATGACGAACAAACACATTGTTCGTCTGTCCCATTTCGGAAAGCCAACAGTAGGATCGTGTGGATTCAATAATTCATCCATTATGTAAGTAAAATTGAAATATACATATGCAACGAAAATATGAATCAAGTATTTTTAATTATTATTGTTCAAGTGCTGAAAATAATTTACATTTACAGAATGAATCATCTAATCTACATCTTTATCTTAATGAAAATTGTTAATAAATCACATACATTTTTATTAAAGGTTAAGTTAGGTATCTCTATTTATTTATAGACAACGGTACCCTTTTATCAAAAAATACCAATTGTACATGTTCATAATAGGTACTTATTCACAAATAAATGTAACTTTTTATCAATATTCTTTTAATATTATAGATATATATTTTTTGTACTACTCATTAAATAATACGAATAATTATAAATATATATATGTGGGCCACGTATAAATTTTCTATACTCAAAAAATTCTTACATTTCCTTCTCATCCATTTACCTACTGCATTAAAGATGTTTAATTCTTTAGTTGACAAATTCTTAGAACGCGTATACAATGTGATTTTGGTCAATTAAGTATATGAAATTGGTTTGTTATTGTCACGTATTAAAATAAATATTTAAATATTTAAAATTAATTACTATTTGGTAGAATAGTGATTAAGTCTATGTATTATTCTAATAGAGATAAATAGGCTAAGTTACGGTATTCTCAGATTAATATATAAAATTAATTTAAAATTGAATTTGATTGAGATTGTAAAATATAGTTGATTTGAATAAAATAAAATAAAATAATAAAAATTATTCTAAATCTAAAAGATAATTAAAATTCCTAAAGTTTGAATCTATCATAACCAGTATTTTAGTATCATTCAGATTATATTTCATTCATTCAATTCAATTCAATCCGATTACGACTACAAGATTGACACGAAATAGCAAGAAGATAAGGTCGAATCCAAATCCGGCATATCTTATGTTAGACGTGGCACGAATCATCCGAGTGATCCGGGCACGACCCGTCTTATCCGAACATAAGATATCTCACGTTTGGATAAGAATAATAACATATAATAGTTGCATAATCTCGTTATTACAATCACAGAAAATAAAAACATAAACTAGATAATTAAATTAAAATCTCGTTGATCAAACGTCAACATCTCTAAATCATATAACGAACTGAATCCGAATAAAAAAGAAACAGAAATCTAAACTACATTAAGATATCGACTAGGGGTTCATCATCTCCTAAGAAGAAGAAGATCAGCTGATGATGTTTCAACTTGAATCCATGAAAAGATGAAGAAGAATGGAATCCCGGGCCTCCATCTTTGTCTTCTCATCACTTCTTGAGCCTCCACATTTACCTCTTGATGTTCCACGCCCCTTGTTTTAGTGTTTCATTCAAATTTTAACTGTCCCGTTCCGTCTGAACGCTTCCCGTTCCGTTTAGACGCTTTTTCAACAGTAACTTTTTTCGTTCTGACGCCCATATTTCCATTCAAATGCAAATCATTCTGGTCAATTTTCGTCCGGACGCTCATATTTTCGTCCAAATGGAATTTTGCAAAAACTCGACTACATCGTTGTCCCGACTTCAAATGAGCATAACTCTTTCACCCGAACTCTGAATAAGGTTATTCTTATGTTCAAATTGAAACTCCGAAAGTCTACTTTTCAATGATTCTAGCCACATATCAAAATTCATTTTATACAAAATGTTATGACCAAAATACTGAAAGTATGTCAATTTTGTTCACATATTTTTTGCATATTTTTTGCCAAACTTCTTTTGAAACATTATTTTCTTCACTGTTGGGCCTTTTTACTAAATTTCTTGAACTTTAAGCTATTATCATTCATGATGCCGGGTCTTTGGGTCTCGAGATATAACCAGAACAACGTTATTTTGATCTTTTGGCTTCTACGTTAAACTTGTTGACTTTTGATAGCTTTTGATCAATTTTAGTTCATTTTTCTACCATCTTGCATTTCTTTTTTCGATGTTAACATTGAAATACTATTAAAACATATAAATAAACGCATAATCGAGACTTAGCGAAGCATATTTGTAGGATTTGATTGACTTTTTACGTACCAATCAGAAATTAAAAAATAAACAGTATTCTAATAAAAAATACAAATTAAACTTAATTCTTGACCCCTTTTTCTCGAAGTTGTTTTGAATTTTTTTTTTCACTAAGAAAACTCTAATGTCTTATCTTTCATGTTCTATCACCACCACCACCACTGTCAAAACCAACATTACTCTAATACTTTTTTTTTCATATCCCGCAACTACCACCACCAACCACTATCATCTTCTATGACTCTTGCAAATTTAGTTATCGTTGACCTCCACTCTCTAGTCCTCTCCCCACTTCTCCGACCACCCAACACTGCTATCACCTCCACCACATTCTCTTTTCGCGTAACATTATTTATTTCTCTTTTTCTATCGATGTGTCTCTATTGTTCTTTTTTACTTCCACCATTGCTCTCTTATCTTCCATGCACCTTGTCCCTCCCCACTTCTCTTTCAATTCTAAAATTCCAAAGAGAGTGAAAAAAGAAAATGGAAGGAGTGGGAGCAAAAGCATAGGGAGTGTCGAAAAAAATAATTTAAAATCATTATTAAGGTAAATAAAAATTGGCTAAAGAAGGTAATCTAATAGTTACCATTTTAGAACTTAGAAATGTGTTCATTGGTGGCCTCTATTCGTTTGAATATGCATGCTTCTTTGTTTCATCATTATTTTAGAATAATTACGAGTTTTTTTTATTACTATTATTAATTACGTATAATTATAATATCAAATATATAAAAGGATACAATTATTTATTTTGAATAAAAAATAAAAAAATTAGTTTTTTTTCTAAACAACTAAATTTTAAAAAGTTAACTTAGAAGTTAAGTTGTCAATCAACTTATTTTGAACTCAATTTAACTCTCTAGCTAAAAATATAAAAATAAAAAAATTAATTTTTAAACTAATTATCAATCAGACTGTAATAACTGATATAAAAAATAAAAAAAAGGAAAGAAAGAAATCAAACACGGTCATAGAGGAGGCTCATTAGTAAAATTTAATTCGGTCAAACAGGAGCCCTAGAAACGGTTAAGAAAGAAAACAATTAGTCTGGGCAACCGTCCGTATGGAATTTAAACTCAGAATCACCCTTACGAAACTCCACGCAGTGTCAGGATAGTGTTAGGTGAGTTGATTTCGTGTTTATGCACCTACTTAGTGTTTGGATTAATTTTTTTTACGGTTTTTTTTTATTTTTAGTAAATTTTTTTTAGTATTATTTTAAATAAATAAATATTTTTAAAATTTTCTCATCTCAAGAAAATAAAAAATAAGAATTTTTTAATTAAATTTTTTTAAAAGTCCATATAAAACCAAAAAATCCCATCTTGGCAAGCCTTTTGGTTTTTTTTTTTAATTTTAATTTTTTCGTATTTAATGAATTTTTTTTAAATAAAAAATTTGGCAAACGGTATAATTTATAAGCTGGTTACTATTTTTATTTAGTATAAAATTTTTTAATGAGTAAGATCTATCTTTATAAAAATTTTAACTTACAAGGTCTTTTTGGTACAAAAATACCATTAGAACAGATAAATTTATCTGTACCTTTTTAAAATATGATAAAGAATATAGATAAATTTATCTATTTTTTTATTAAAAACACGTGTAAAGAATATATAGATAAATTAATTTATTTTATTGAAAGCACGTATAAAAAATACAGATAAATTTATCTGTTATGCATAAATAAATAAACAAATAAATTTATCTATTTGTTATGTAAAATAGATAAATTTATCTCTTTGTAGAATATTTTTGAGAAAAATTACATAATTGGACATTGCGCGTTAAAATTTTTATTTATGAATTTTGCGCGTTAAAATTTATTTTTTTAGACTTTTAGTTAAATTTTTTTTTAAAATTTGGCCATAACGATCATACCTTTTAAAATTGAATTAAAAAAAATAAAAAATTTAAACTAAAATGAAAAAAAAAGAAAAAAAATCTTCAAAAAAATCACTAAGCTTTTAGTCCGGACTTGGCGAATGAGCTGCTTGGAATAAAATTGAAAATTTTTAACATTGAAAATTTTTAACTTTTGTAGAAATATAAAGTGGGTGATTGAAATTACTAATTGAAAATTTTTAACTTTTGTAGAAATATAAAGTGGGTGATTGAAATTACTAATTGAAAATTTTTAACTTTTGTGGAAATATAAAGAAATTAGTAGCTTATAAATTATATATTATAACATAAATTTTGAGTATTTGGTAAAATTTAAAATTTTTAATTAAAAAAAAAATTTACAAATTTTAGTAAAAATTATAAATACTTAAAAAAATTTATAATTTATAAATAAAATCAATAGCAGGAAGCCAAAAGTTAAGCTAAGAAGCCTTGCCAAACACCCTAATGAATTAATGGAGGCATTGGGTAGTTTTTAGTTTTTTTATTACTAATTTTGATTATAAATTATAATATTTTTTAAAATACTTATAATTTTTACTATAAATTATAAATTTTTTAATTTAATTTTTAAATTATATTTTTTATCACATATTTATAATTTTTACTAAAACTAAAAGAAAAATTATAATATTTATCTAAATGTGTATGATTGGGAGAAAAAGCCAAAACAAAAAAGTTTTGAGCTTTTTGAGAGGGAGAGAGAGGGAGAGAGAGGGAGGGAGAGGGAGAGGAAACCACAAATGAGAGTTTGAACTTGTACTTCAAGATCAAGAACTGTCTCTCACCCAACCCCAAATCCGTCCTCAATCCGAATGCTTTTCTCTATCCTGAAACAACCCATCAATAAAAATGTCATATTGGCTCTCAATCTCTCTCCCCAATCCTTTCAAATACGACGATCAAAACCCTTCACCCCCACCGGACAACGCTGCACCGTCCTCAGACGATCACAGCCCTTCTCCCGCCGGCGGCGTTAAAGAGGATCTCTCCGTGTTCGGTCACACCATCGGCCGCCAACTCCGCGGCGTCGCCGCTTTCCTCGCTCCCCCTCCTCCCAGACAACCGCCGCTGGATGACTCCAACTCTTCCCCCTCCGCCGCCGCTGCCGACGCCGCTGCCGACGCCGAGCCCTCTTCGCAAGCACTTATCGGCATAAAGAACGATCTTGTCGAGATCGGTGGTAGCTTCAAGTCCTCTCTCTGGCTCCTCTCTTCGAACAAAGCCGTGTCGGAGATCTCTCGCTTCGCCTCGAACTTGTTGCAGTTTCAGAACGAGGAGGTTGAAGGAGACGAGGACGGAGACGACGATGGAAGTCACGACGAAGCCTATGAAGTTGCTGGGGTTACAGAGGAAGTTCTCGACTTTGTTGAGGAAATTTCTTTGCGGCCTGAGTGTTGGACCGATTTTCCCCTCTCACTTGATAGTGGTAATCATTAATATGGTTATATATGTTCTCATCGTCTTGTTATTCTCATCAATTGAATTCAATTTCAGTTAGTATTTTTATAAATTCTGTTATGCATACATGTGTTTTCCTATATTCTCCTGTATATTTCTGTAAATGTGTTTTCTTGTTATTTCCTCAAGATTGAAAGCAACTTAGTTGTGATTTTTTATTTTCAGTTTCAGAGTCGTATGATTTTGATTAGTGGATTTATGATTGTTAACTGGTAACAAATTGGGACATCTTCAATTTTCCTGTAAGTGATTGTGTGGTTCACTATTGTAGTCGCATTGAAGAACTGCTAGAAGCAGAAGTAGTTGTCAGTTTCTGTTTGTAAGTGGGAAGTATTTTATTGATGATTGGTGATATTTGATCCAATTGTGCAAAGAATGTCCAAACCATTGTCTGTATAATGTAGAAATCGATAATGTGGTCAATCATGCACATCCTGTGCAAGTGTGCAGTTATTATAATTTTTAATAATATCGCTCGTTCATACGATCAAGATTGTTTATCGTGTGAACTTGACCAAGAGGTTGGTTGTGTATCCATGTCATTGTGGTTTGAGAACCGCTTGTGCTGTCTTCATTTTTTGAGGCTTCTTCACAATCGTATTTGTTTGTAGCGGCCAAATTCCAACGGTCACATGACGATTTAAGTTAGTTATGCTGCTGAATCACTTGCTGCCCAATGAGAGATTAGACATTATGATGGCATGTGTGTGGAATAACCATGTGAAATATTGCTGCATACTGAGTGCAGCCAACTATACTGCGTTTGAGTAGCCTACTGAAGCTGAAACTGGTTGTACTTATCTTAACAAACTGGGCATGAGTGTATATTTTAGGTTTCTTGGATTTGTCGTTGCTTAGTGGCAACTTCCTTTTTAACAATTCTTAGACAAATCTTTTGACAATGCCTGGGGATCGTTCAAGGCTTGAGATCATAGGGATTTTTTTGTGTGTGTGTGTCTAGGTAAGTAATCATTGGGATTTAAATCACCTTCCAGTAAAATCCTGGGAGTTTGTAGATAAATCTGCACCTTGTTCAGTAAGTTTTCTCTCATGGATCCATTCAGCAATGCATTCTAATCCCTAGAGCAAGCCATCTAGAGTAACGAATAACGAATAAGCTTCAATATGGCTCTTGGAATTCTTTTTTTAAAAATCTATGTCAATAAGATTAGATTGCTCCTCTGCAAGAAAGTACCAATGGTAAGTCCAACTAAAAGTAGCTTCATTAGGGACCAAGTGATACCATCATCATGATATAAGAGGAAATGTTCCATGCTAGGAAGTGGAAGCAAGGAAAAACAGGTTCAGCCATTGATATCAACTAGGGAAGTCTTTGATCAGGTGAGTTTGGATTTACATCCGTTGAACATCATGGGATGGTCTTCCATTACTGGCTTAGTGTCAAACATGCTTTTTTTCTTTTCCTTTTCTTTTTTTGGTGGGGTTTTTTTTG
>JAOTRH010000013.1:12831397-12853846 GCA_034768845.1 Heliamphora exappendiculata | reverse complement strand
CTAAGTCCTAGCCCGGCCAGACATTTAAAGCGACATAGTTGACTGATCTTCACGACAAAAGATTGAGGCACATGCAGCTTTCACCTCCTCCTAAAGAAGCATGTAGAAGCTAGGGACCATTGTAGGGGGTAAAGACTTTTACCATATCAAAAAGCCATCATTACATTAAATACCAAAAGTATACTCAATCTTTTCATCCCCATCCCATCTTGACAAAGGATGGGACAAGACAGGATTCTTTCTCTCTTTCTCTCTCTATATGCATTGTATATATATACCCTTCTCAGCTGAGAGGGGGGACCCTGCAATTTCAATACTCATGCTTTTCTCTTCCAATGATGGAGTTAATTTGGGCGTCGAAGGCCCTTCCTTCAGCCACTGGCCCGGGATTTGTTTTGCAGGAATCCAGCGAACGGAGCATTTGAGGGCGGCGATTATCTTTCTCGTTCGGGCTGATCATTCAACCCATCAAATAAATATAATTTACAGGACACTCACATACAATAAGGTATTACATTCAGTTCCCTCACCCTTTCGATCCTCTTCTCCTTTCAGAATCACAGAAACCACATTGTGACTCCTTGCAACTAAATGAATGACTCTTATCTATATATTTTGCACGAGGCTCCATTGATGTTTTTTTCTTTTTCCTTTTTTCTTGTGGGGGGTGGGGATTGTCATTATGAGTCTTAATTGATTATTTACTTGGCATAAATTGGAGATGCCCCCAGGTTTGTATAAAAGCAACTATTACGAGTATATTGTCACAAGATCAATGTTGGTACATGTCTTCCAGTGCTTATTGAAGGAAAACATTCCAAGATTTTGACAACATTTGCATGTGATATGTGCCACATGGTTGATGTTATAGCAGAACCATGTTTTATCAACATTATTATATTATTGATTTCTTATTACGATGTTGATGACAACTCAAAAAAAATCAATGTAGTTGTTTCATATGAGTTGAGTTAGGAGATGCAACAGATTTTGCGCCTTCAATATGCTTCGGAAAACAAGCAAAGAAACTACTTTCATGTGATCGAGAAGACTTGATGTATCTTAATATGGAGGTATATAAGTACACGTTCTAATTATAAATAACACAACTAAAAGATTGAAAAAAACTAATGAGTGTTACTTTAATCTTATTCTTATTGTACATTTTAGAGCTACTTGAATTACAAGAAAGATACATAAATGAACGCATACATATAACATATCACTTATATGTGAAAGTTAGTGGAGAAAAATTACTACTCACCTTAAAGTCATGTCAATTGAGGAACTTCAACTCAATAAATGTTCACTTATGATTATGGCATGTTGTACTCCATTTTGTGTGCATTATCGTTGTTATATTGTCACATGAATAAATACTTCTTTATCTTTTATTACTGATGTTTAGTACATGCATCGCATGTGTCCGAAACTAGTATATATATAACATAAAAAACGGCACAACCTCCAATTTTCGTCCCACTTTTTTCTGTGCGCATGGCCTACACGTATGCAAACAAGCAACAACTTCTATTGTTCCCCTCCTTTTGTTTTTCTATCTCTTTTGTACTTATATACCTACTTTTTTGTCCTCCTATCATATTTTATCCAACCCTTCATCGCCCTCTCTTTATAGAACCTTAAAATGTCATAGGCAACAACAGAGATTGTGGAGCCGGAATGTATTGTGGCACAGTCAAGTGTTGCAGCCCTTTCGCCCCCCTATCAAACAACTTGCCTCTTCTCCAAGCACCGCCTCAAGTCACTGCCTTCGTCTACCGCCCTAGATTTGTCTTGCAGCAAGATCCAAAAGCTCCTATTGGCCAGCCAAATGGTGAGGGAATGCAATGGTTCATCTATACAGACATGGATATGGAAATCTATTACTCATACAATTCTTCAAAAAATCGTGATTTTTTTTTTACGTGCAATGAATACAAGACTCTTCTGATGTAATTCTTCTTTTGGAATCCTGACCAAAACTCTGCATAGGATTTTAGTTTTGTGAACTTCTTCAATCTCTCTATAACTCATTTTTTGGGCTACTTGATTTTAGCTATTAATTTTGTTCCAATTTGTGATTAAGTTTAGGGTTTTGGTGGCATATATTTCTTTTGATTTGACTTGATTGGTAGCTGAGAAATTTGAAGAAAATAGAATCATTCAAACTATTTTTGGTTTTCCTCTTTTCATTAGATACTATTGAAGATGGAGAATTCAAACTCACTTCAATGCATTATATTATTTTGAATAGAAAATTATATTTTCTTGGGTCCGTAAGAGTGAATATTTGTTAACTCATTTAGAGCAAAATCTTGAAAGAATGAGACAAGTTGAGTCAATATTGGTCTGAAGAAGAAGATTTCCCTATCTGCTTTCGGTATTTGTGGGTTTTAATTAAATGATTTGGATTGAAATATGTTGAATTTGAATTGATATGTAATATTTTCCTTTTGATTTAGACATCAAATGCTATTGTGGATGGAATATAAATGAAAAATGAAGAGTGCAACCAGATAACATAATAAAATTAATTATTTTTTGTGGTTTTCTTATTTGCAATTTTATGTTGGTCTTCTTTAACGTATGTAATGCATACAGTTTTTTCCTTGCAAATTTTTATTATGCTTTCCGAATTCACACTTGTTTCCAATTTTACTATTGTTTTGGTTATGATAAACAATGGTGGTAAAGGGGGTGAAATAAGAATTTGGAATTCACTTTCCTGTTATTTCAAAATTTAATATAAACTTTAGATTATTTGAGCCAAAGATCCAAATGACCATAGTTGAAGAAAAAATCCATATGACGTTTGGCGGATATTTTAGTTGTTTCTTAGTCTTAAAAATTAGAAATTCAGAATTATTTCACAGTTTTATTAGTCTTTCATATTTTTTAAAATTAAAAAGTATTATGGTAAGAGAAGTTAATTGCTTGTATACCAGATCTGCACGTGTAGCCTTCTTCTCATTTCAACTTCAATTTTGATGGTCAAATAATCATTTTATGAACATTTGATGATAAAAATAACCCGGTTGGTTTAATATGAGTGCTTCAATTTGATTAAGAAATAGCCATTTAAAGATATTGAACTCGTTCTTTATATTCAAATATTTCTAAATTGTAGTTTCACAAAGAATTTTTGAACATGCCGAATACTACATCGTCCAAGTGCTAGTTTAGATAAATATGTGGATTCTATAATGCTTTTACACATCCCTCCAATACATGTAATCTTTATGTTGGGCTATGGCATTTTGACTTTGCCATTATGTTTGCTTGCTCCTATATATATTTTTCTTCTTTAAAACATTATTACTCAAGGATTTTTAGTGAATGAGTACATTTCAATTATGTTCCATAACTTGTGATTATTAACCCATTCGAGGCATTAATTTGCTAGGCATGTGGATTTGCTTTGGAATTTTGTTACAATTCATGTTCTTGATAAAGCTTGAATAAATTTCAATGTTAGGCATTTGAGTTTTTCTTGACAAATCATTTACTCTAAAAGTTGTGAAACCAAACTAGATTAAACTTTTTTCCTCACCTGATATTCTGGTAATGTAGGAAGTTCTTGCAGATGTTGTTTAAGGTACTTCATTGACTTCCACTCATGTGAACATCCTTGTTGGAGAGTCCATGGTAGAGTGCTTAACTTGTAAATAACCAACTTTGTTTCTGTTCATTAACTGTTTTGAATCACAGATATTAGGAAGTTGGAAGCATTCCAAAAGTTTCGAATCATATATATAAAGTTCAGTTTTGTCTCTCACACATAAAAGTAATAGATTTGAGTATTTTCAAATAATAGAAGTTCATCGCCCTAAGATTTTTGAAAGATTTATTATTCATCTCCTCAAGTTTTTTTATGAAAATCTAAAATTTAACAACGTTATTTAGGTCAAGTAATTATTTTTTAGAATCAGGCGTACATACATGGCTAGAGTGGTGTGGTTATGGTCGTGAAGGTAGGGTGCAGGGGGGTGGGGCGCCGATAATGGAAGTGGCGGCAACGGTAGTGGTGTGGTGAGAAGTGGTGGCGGTAGTGGTGTTGTAGTGATGCTAATAGTGTAATAGTTGTGTCTCATTAGACTTAAAAAACGTTTTCTAGTTTTAAAATTAGAAAAACTTTTTTGCCAAAATTAACTCATTTTCCATTGGCTTTCAATCTTTTTGCTATATTAGGTGCCAAAAATGCAAAAAATGTCTTCTGCTGAAACAAATGCATGTGATGACCCGAAAATTTTTAATTTTTTAAATAAAGAATATTTAGTTATTTTACAATCGCAAGATTTTGATAGTAGTGATATAAGAATTTTGGGACATAATTAACGTAATAATTAATATGTTAATTCTTACACGTTTATGATAGATGAGTTATCATCTATAAGTATGTGCTTGATTAAGAGCTATATAATAAGATCATTATTACAAGATTATATAAAGTTAGAATTAAAGTTAACTACAAGAGTTATATTTTATGTCTTTGGCTTGAAAAAAGAAGTGTAGAGAATTCCTAAAAATGGGAAGAGAGCTTTATGTCTCTTTGTCTAGTGGGTAAGAGGATACCATCTTAAGTAGTTTTATCTTTATAAGCAAATACCCTATGGATCTTGTGATGTATTTTACCCATAATTACCCCACCATTCATCCTCTAATGCCATCATCACCTATGCCTATATTTACTAGAAAGACACTAAAAAATTCTCTAACACTTATGCTTGAAAAGCTTGTACGTTGAGACTTAGTGAAAGTACTGGGGTTACCTGTATAAAATTAGATGTAGGAGACTTATAACTTAACTTTCTTGACTCAAAGGGGATTAGCCGTGTTATGACCCAAAATCATGATGTCTAATTAAATAATAATTGGGTGCATAAATTAGAATTATATTATTTTTTTCCTTGAATAAATATTTGCATTAGCTTGTATTTCAAACAAAGGAGGAACAAGCTACTGAGCTAGTGATAGTGGCTCAGAAACTTCCAGCACCAGGGGGAGGGCTTGTTGCACCTTCATCGAACATTATTTAATTTGTTAATGCAATCACTGCGTTACTTGGGCAGACATGTGAAATAGCTTATTGGTGAATTGATTAAATCATTTTGTGCATGGTAAATTAATATTGTCATGTAAACTGTTCAGCTAAGAATAAATAACTGGCTCAAATTTACTAAAAATAGAAAAGATAAAGGGTTGAGATTCACCAATTAAAAAAACTGAAGGCTTTTTTTAACCAATTGGTAATGCTTTAGTCTAGAGACTTGAATACACCCATGTGCAAATATATACATATATATTATGTACTACATCTTATGCTCAAATCTCCTATATGTACTTATTCATGCTTTTAATTGAAGAGACGTGAGATAATTATCATCAATACATATATCTATTGCATTAAATGAACCATGCGCACCCATAAGTGTGTTAGCACAAGATGCACATTCAAAACTTAAATTATGAAAATTCAAAACTTAATCCTAGCCCTTGCATCAAAAGTACACAATGTTTTAGCACAAGATGCATTCTTGCATTTTATGTACATGTATATCTATATGGAGAGGGGTGGCCAGCCATAAGAGAGGGATAGAACCTTGAGTTATGAAAAAAATTTAGTGTTGGAACCTTGTCTCTCTTCTTCCTAGTGTGGTTCTAACCCTACGCCTCTTGTTCGTTCTCTTTCACCACAATTAGGGTTAGTACCTCGAGTCTTGAAGACTATTAGTGATCTAAGAGTTCTTGGAGACCACTCTTGAAGGTGCATGGAGGTGTTAGCAGACCTTTCTCAACCTTAATCAAGACATTATGCACACTTTCTTTCATTTCCTTTTATTAAGAACTTGAGGCAGGAATTTTTTAACAAAGATAGTGTTTGTTGATTTTATGTTGTGTAGCATGCAACTATACTCGAAAATTATTTTTATTTTACTATTATGCTCTTGCTAACTCTCTTGACCATCTCTACATGCTTTTCTTTTTTATTTTATAATTAGAAGTTTATGGGAGTATACTCTTGACAAATAAAATCTTGTTTTCCAAAAGAAACTGAGTCTTCTTGAAACTTTGAGAAATGTTGGTTTGGTAGTTTGATTGTAGTTTTAGTTTGAGATGGCCTTGATGAATAAGAATTAGGTACAAGGTACCCTTCGATGAAAGGCTGTAAACTTGACCTGGGTGTCACTACGTTAGTAGCCCAGGGGGTAATTTGTGACGATGAAAATGTTCATGGAATCCAAACAAAGGAAAATGATGAACTTCTGGTTGGTTGAAACTTGAGAATCTTGAAAATGAAATTTCAAGTATGTAAAGTTTGTGGAAAAGTTGGAGGAAAAAAAGAGAGTTTTCTTTGAGAAGAAATCTTTTTGATGAATCTATTTGTGCCATGATATAAAGTGTATGCATATTATTTTTGTTAGAATTTCTCTACAAGCTTAAACTCACCCCTTGTGGATATATTGTAACCTTGTGTTTGGACTAGCTTTTTTTCTAGGCTTTTTCGGCTTTTTTTATAAAAAAAAGTAAATGTAAAAAAATGTAGAAAAAGCCAACTTAGGCCAAATCAGTAAGCTTTTTTAAAGGCTTTTAAGCAAAAAAGCTTCTAAAAAAAGCTATGCCAAACATAGGCTAAGTTGACTAGGAGAGTAGCCATGAAGCATTCAAAGAAGAAGATGATGCATGGAAAAATATTTTGATGCTAAGTTTAAATTTCTTGAAGCATGAACTTATTTAATTTTAAGTTTTGGTTAGTAATGCTACTTGTATGATATTGTGACATTAAAGGCCTGGAGACAAGGTCCATCTATGTCTTATTACATGTTTGATTTGCTAAACATTGCGTGTTGGGTGAGTCGAGATAAGGAATCATACTTTAAAATGTTTCCCTTCTGTTTTAACATTATCTACAAAACTACAACGAATTTTCAAGAAAACTTTACTTAATCAAATAGAGCGTTTCTTAATTATGGACTCTTTATAAGTGATCAAATAACACCCATGAGTTTTTACAAAGGTTAGAAATGAGCTTAGGTTGGAAAAGAAATGATTTAAACACAAAAAAGCAAATCTGTCCAGAAAATTTGGCCCTGACCAGTGGGGCTTGTCTCAGCCACGGTTTGTCTCCTTTGGAGAAAAATTCTAAAATTTGGCCTGTATGTAGATCTATGTCATAACAAACTCGAGGCACTGGTCTTGCAATTTTTGAACTTAAAACGAATAAATTATGAATTTTCTACTAAAGTGTGTCAAATCTAGAACAAATAAATTTATAGGGATTTTTCAAAGTCAGGACAGTAGTACTAGAAGTTTTCAAAAATATCATACTTTGTTAATCAAAGTCCCAAATCACAAAGACATGAGTTAATAATTATTACCAATGGTTTTCATAAATGTATTTCACTTCTAAATCGATTCCTCTTAGTATGGTAACTTGATTTTTGAAAGGATGCTTGAACTCAAGCAAATAGCGAAATCAATTCCCTTGAGGAAAATAAAACAAACATTTAATAAAATATCACTTTTTCTTAAATAAAATCGTGAAGTTTATTTTATTAGTAAGACTGATATAATTGGGCTTTAGAAATTGGGCTGTTACATTGTAATAGCCAAATTCAACTTTTAAAAAGTCCTCGGGAAAAAGACAAGGTTTACATTGCTCTTCGCATAAGTGCATAGGGTCATTATTTTGGATATTGAAAGCCACATTCCTGGCATCATAACTACAACATGATTCATGTCACACGTCCAGTATGATATTGACCATTTGAAAGATGAATAATTATATTTCTATAATTAGAAGTTTTTAAGTCATAGCCACATAAAAAAGTAAAACAAAAAAGACCTTCATCTAGCTCAGAAGGGACAAACAGGCAGATAGAACCACTATGATGCTGAAACTCCACTCGAGCTTGACGACATGTATTGCAAGTGTTTATTATTTATTTCTATTTATCATTTGTTTATTTTTCTTCTACACGGGTATGTTGTAATTCTCTTTGGCACAACAATATTATAAATACATGAGAGAAGGAGGCAAGTTTATAACCCCTTTGACTCTTCTTTCTCGTTTTTCTCTTCTCTATCTCTTCTTCTTGTTCCTCTTCCAAACAAGGAGATCATATTTTATGACTCAATTACATGGAATCTTTTGCATCATGGATATTGGGTTGAATCTCTGTGGTTCTTTTCGTTATTATATTTATGCCTGCATGTTTTTTGCCTCAATGAAAAAGAAAAAAAAATAAAAAATAAATTGGTGGGCGCAGGGATTCCAGAAAAGGATATCTGAATCAGCCCAACAAATGATGGTTCATCAAGTTTTCCTTGTCAAGGTGAAGGATACAGGAACAGCTAACATCTTTATTTAGTCTTTTTTTGTATTTATTGTTTTCAAAGCCAACTTTCTCAAAATAAATCACTCCATAGTACCTCTCAAAGTAGTCACTTGGAGGTTTAGCATTTGCACAATGTTGTTGGAGCGTTACCACACCAACGCCAAATTAGGATGTATGTGATATTAATTTCGATAAGGAACATGTCCACAGCCAAAAATATCTACGTACCCTGGTTTATGGTGTTTAATATTATACTTTTCTTGAATTATAGCATGATTCATCAATTTGCAGGGAGGCAGAGTAAGCAGTAATTTCTTTTTCCTTTGTACTTTTCTTCGCATGTCATTTTAGTTGTCCTCAATAAGCCAGTGAAGAGCTTGCAGTTGGTTAAATAGAATTTTCAAGTTGGAATTTTAGTTATGCCAGTAAGTTTTGATAACGATGTTTTACAATTAAGGTATGGATTCATATAATACTTGAGATGTTAAAGGATAATCTCATGGGTTTTGCTCAATCAATCATTTTTAGTGATGATTGTTTAAATACGTAGTAAACTGCCAAAGAAATGTGTTTTTGGTTATTCCATGAGTAACTAGTGGAAAACAAAGGCATTCTCCACACCAAGTAGGTCATGAAGCACAACAAATAAGCAAAAAATAGTTTTAAGAATTTAATCAGTGCACATGAAAGTTATTCCATTTTCCAGGACTTGATTAATATCCTAAAGGAGGTAAGACTACTAGTTCTAGGTGGTAGGTGGTCATGATGGTCTAGGAAGCATGGATATGAAGATTAATTTCAACAAGAATCAAATGAATGGATGCAACTTCATAAGTTGGTTAACTTAGTATAATGACAAAATTCAAGACTTTTTATAGTTATGGCTCATTTGTTGGTTCTAAAATGAAAAACATGCTTCACTTCCGACCCACTGCTTTTAGAGTGAGTTACAAACTTACAGTGTTACTTATCAACAACAACAACGACCCAAAACTAAAGGTGAAGTTTAAAACTATGAAAGGGTCCACAAGGATTACAAAACTAAAATAGTAAAGAAGGCCACTTGTAAGTTGACAGGTTATTTAAACAATGAATTAAGCTGAAATATCTTGATTTTGTGTAGGCAATGAGCACCAGATGTATATCTTTTCTGGTTAAAAGAAGGTGAAACATAAAAAATAGAGTGTTGATTTTGCACGCTTAGAAAGGCTATCATTTTCTTCTCCATTGTTAGAATGTTATTGGTATTTGATATTTTCAATTTTTAGTGTACAATAGGTCATGCCGAAATCTGTCTCCGGTTTTAGGAGTGCTGGTGATGCAGACCAAAAGAAGATTAAGAAAAGTGAAATAAATTAGGCAATAAAAGTAGGAAATTGCTTGATCTAAAGCTGAACTAACCTGGAATCAGTTGGAACGAATGTTACACATACTCTTCTAAATAGATTAAATGGATGAAATGGGCACATCGAACTCTCAACACTTGGACAAGGGTATGGAATATGTATCCAACATTTACCCAACAAGCATATTTAATAATTCAATTTACTCAATAAATTTAAAACAATGTATGAAACTTCCAAATGAAGCATGAAGTACTTTAAGACACCTTGTAAATGCCGTTTTACCTCAGTAAATAAAAGCAATATATTAAAAATATGAATATATTAAGAAACATGAGAATTGGCTAAATTTGATACTTAGGCATAAACTCGCACGTACCAAAATTCGTATAACATAGATTGGAACCATGTATAGTTAAGTTCCTAGGATTAGTAGAGACATACATGAGGTTATTTATGTTAGGTTTAAGTGTGATTTGTTTTTGTGTGTTTTTTAACATTTAAAAGATCAATGGTATTTTGGAAATTTCATAGTTATGGGCATGTGCTATGGAGCTTTCCTAGGGGTCGTGTTATGGGTAGTTTGGTGTTATTTACGAGTCTTATTTAGCCTTAGATACGATGTAGAAATCAAAAGGTGTAGCTTTCCTTCTAGGAATCCTAGCTCCGTAAAGAAATGGAAAGTCAAGTAATAAAATACCCATAATTTACTTCTTTTTTTCTTTTTTTATAAGTAATGCCTTTAATTCAATATGGATTTTGTAATGCAATCAAACCCTAGGTGTGATGCAGGACACCTTGTAAATGCCGTTTTACCTCAGTAAATAAAAGCAATATATTAAAAATATGAATATATTAAGAAACATGAGAATTGGCTAAATTTGATACTTAGGCATAAACTCGCACGTACCAAAATTCGTATAACATAGATTGGAACCATGTATAGTTAAGTTCCTAGGATTAGTAGAGACATACATGAGGTTATTTATGTTAGGTTTAAGTGTGATTTGTTTTTGTGTGTTTTTTAACATTTAAAAGATCAATGGTATTTTGGAAATTTCATAGTTATGGGCATGTGCTATGGAGCTTTCCTAGGGGTCGTGTTATGGGTAGTTTGGTGTTATTTACGAGTCTTATTTAGCCTTAGATACGATGTAGAAATCAAAAGGTGTAGCTTTCCTTCTAGGAATCCTAGCTCCGTAAAGAAATGGAAAGTCAAGTAATAAAATACCCATAATTTACTTCTTTTTTTCTTTTTTTATAAGTAATGCCTTTAATTCAATATGGATTTTGTAATGCAATCAAACCCTAGGTGTGATGCCTAAGGCTTCTAGAAGCAATTCCTAAATTTCTCAACTCTTTAATCAAACCATTAAACTCTATAACTAGATCTCGCTTAAACCTCTTTAACTCTCAGATATTCCATGTAATGGGCAAACCCCTCTTTTTGCATGAACAACCAAGCCTAAATTGCAAAAGACCACAAAAAAGAGCAAGGCTACATTACTTCATGGGTATTCTTCACAACACCTAGAACAAAGCCAAATAGGTCCCAGAATCCTTTGCTTTCATTTGCTAACTCTGACTCTTTCACCACTCCGCATATACCCTAATAGCCTGTGTACGTTTACCACCTTTCAGCCACCTAAATGAACTAAAATCAGCCCAAAAGCCAACTTTTATGGAGCATCATTTTAGTTTTGGTCTCACTACTAGGAGCAGCAAAATGTTCTTCACACTTGGCCTACATCAGGTGTGTGTTGTGTGAAGAGGGTACTTAGTTCATTTTGACTAAGAGGGAAGTACTGTGAATCTTCCTTCTTGCTTTGCAGATTTTATGGGGAAGCTCGATTTATTGAAGCCATTAGGTCTTAAGATTGTATATCCCTAGCATATATAATGGCTGCACCCATGTTAGTGCTTTTTATAAATAAACGAATAATGTCATCTTAATTTAAATACTGAAAATTGGCTGCTCAAAATTTAAAGAGAGTAGAAAACGTGTCATTAAGAAGATAGAAAATGCCATTTGTATTTTAAAAGATAACCAATGAGAATCATAAGATTACATTTTACATGCCAATTGTAGCACATTTTCAACCAATTTCCTAAAAACACTAAACCCAGGCAGCAAGTTAACCTAGTACAACACATTTAACTCTTATGAGTACAATAATCAGACCCCTGCTTGCACATTTTTAGACAAAACTGGTCAAGGCAATGACTGAGATGTTGTCTTACAAGGAAAATAGGTATAATTAGACGAGCAGCGTGAATCATAAAACCTGCACCTTAACATTCGGTGAATGGTATTCTAACGATCTTGAGCAAGGGGGCTTAATAGTATGCAGGGCACTATAAGCATCATCACTTCATCTGTTGTCTCTTAAAGCATTTTATAAATAAGATGTCATATTTTTCCCCTCGGGTTCCAGAACATTTCTCAATAAATTTCTCTGTTTTCCTGATGTATTATGATGACATTCATATCCAAAATCACATTTCAAACGACGATCAGTTTTAACTGGAAAACAAATTAACTTAGATGGTCATTCACCATGAGCTGGTCACATATCATAGCACGCAGAGACGGTGATGGGGGGAAGTTCCATAATTTTCTTGGAGTTTATGCCTTTGCTAAAATGAAGTATCTAACCCTTCATTCTGTTGATGTGGCATGCAACACTAACCATGAGAATTGTGAATCTTCTAAAATCCATGGTTTTTTCCTGTTTTATTTCTTTCCCTTTTCTTAAGAAAAAATGTACTATGGATTAGAGCAAGGCATCTCAGAACTACCAATATCAACATAGATAATCAATAATCTGCAGAGACAAGGCATCCTGCAACTGAGATTCTTTCTCCTTATATCTTTATGAACAAAAGTTTTCCTTTCAACTATGACATATGCACTTCACGTGTAAAAGCAAGAAGGATAATATGAATATTCGAGAATAGATTCCAATCACTAAATATCGTGTGACAAATAAACAGAATAGAACGGGAACAAAAGATTGCATGACAAAAAAGGCCGATATAGGTTGTAAAAATTGGTGCCTAAGTTAGAGGTTACAAATCGATAGAAGTTAAAAGGTTAACAATGATCGGTGAATGGAACTATTGTTTTTCTTTTTTTCCGCACTGACAGACTACCATTTATTTGTTCCATTTCTTCAGGGAGATAAATGCAATATTCCATAAGATTGATTCTAACTGCCTAAAGGTAATTTTTATCCGCCATCTCCAGTACTTGGTTACATGAAAGCAAAAGGTACTAAGATTATATTTCGTAAAGGTGAATCATGCATTCTTAAACTTTAGGCAGCTTATTTCCTAAAATTGCATAAAATAATGACAATATCTTACCATCAATCCCCTATTGCGCGAGCGAGGAAGATCTTGAATATATTTTTCGAAAGCCTCTAATCTTACTTTCCCTTTAACTTCTACAGATTCACACCAGTTGGTATCAAGCAACTTCTCACCACTACACAGAAATCACCACCGAAAAGGTTATTAAATGAACATTCAACCATAAAGAATGCATAACATAGCCTGTTCAGCCACAGCTTATCATCCCAAAAAATTTGTTGGGGAGATTTGCAATAATATTCTACAAAACTCTAATAAAGGATCATTGAATAGGGCGTCCAACAAACTGAGTAGCCAATGTAAGTGCATGAATGCAATCAAGTTACAAAAAGAAGGCAGAACACAAGCAACAACACCGAGGAAAGAAAGTAGAAAATGTTAAGTTTAGATTACACCTACAAATCAAGAGATTAACTTAGGTGGTACTCTTTGATATAATTTAAAAAATAACATTACAACAAATTAAGACCCGTATGCTTTCTGGAAAAGGCAAAAGACAAACCAGCACTAACATACTAAGAAAATATACGATTCACAACCAGATAAAAAAGAAATACAAAAGTAACATCTACTTCTATTGCCAACCACATAGTAGAATCAAAATGAGAATCCAAGCCAAAGATCCACATGTGAAATACAATGGTAGAATATATTTTAAAAACATCGGAAAAAATCCTTAGAGAGCCAAAGAGAAAAGGTCTTATGTATAAAAAACTTGACATTTTATACGTTCAGCATTTTTAGTATAAAAGAGAGAAAAAAAATTAGATTGTTTAGGATGATTTGTTTGGTGTAGTTTTTTGTTTTTTTCTTTTTGTCAAAATGTCTAATGTGTTCTTATTTTTTGTTTTTAAGTTTTAGTGTTTAGGATAACTTCCCTTTTAAGCTTTTTACTTTTTGGGAAGAGGGTTGTCGGTTGACTACTTTATTGAGAGTATTATAGTCATTACATTCAACAAAAGAGTTAAGATTGTTTGGTATATGAATATGTTTTTTTTTTCCCTTGAAAAAAGAAGTGAAGAAGCATTAGTGGACTTTTTTGGAATACTAAACACTACAGCTTAAAAGCTGGTTTTTAGCAAAAAGGAATGTTTTTAGAGAATCTAAGCGGGGATTTGAAAGTTTATGACGATCTTTATATTAGATTAAGCAACACGCAACAAAGATGAAGTAAAGAACATTTATCAACTTGTTAAGACAAGAGAAAGGAAAACAAGATAATTACGGGAGTTAAGCCTATAAAAAGCGAGGAATCAAGTGTGTTGGTGAAGATGAAAGTAATAGATACCCATTCTATCGTAGAATATGGAAGTTTGAGGTGAAATTGCATTAAAGAAGAGTAAAAGGCAAAATCAAATAAAGCCTAGGTTCGTATGGTATCCTTATTGAGGTGTGGAAATGCTTACATAAGGTGAAAGTGTCTTGATTAACAAAGTTATTCAATAAGATTATAATGACTAGAAAAATGTTCTAAAAGTGGAGGAAAAGCATTTTTGTACCTTGATAAAAAAAAATAAAGATCCAAAACTGGAACGACTATAGAGATCTTAAGTTGATCGCAATAAGAATTGTTGCAAAGAGTGATTGAGCATCGTTTTAGAATTTAACGGTGATAGACAATCAACTTGAGAATTTATACCAGATAAATAAACTTTGGAAGCAATATGCTCACTAAAGAGACCAATAGAAATTATTAAAGAGAAAAATAGAGATCTTCATATGTTTTTATCTTATAGTTAGGTGTTTAGACATATAAAATGGTTACAAGTAAAGAGGAAAAAAGAGAGTGACGAAAGATATATCAATGTGGACATATATAATGCCAAGAGTCAACTTTGAACTAATATCTATTTGCCTTAGTAATTGGACGAATTCACTAATAATATTCTAGACGATATTCCATGATATTTGTAGATGATATTATTTTAGCGAATGAAACTAAAAGAAAACATAATTTTAATTAGAAAGTTGGAAAGAAGCATTGGACTCAAAAAGGTGGTGAGATATTTTTCTTCTCCTTTAAGAGCTTTAAGAGATGGGATTCATGGGAACCTATTTCGTTTATACTCCCAGCCAGTGGAAATTCATTCTAGTTCTTTTCTCAAACCCATCAAGGCTAATGACTACTACTTGGGTTTATATTAGAATTTTCTTATAGTTATTTATATTTCAAAAAAACACTTTGCAATTGACATTAATCTCAATGTATATTCTTATTTCAACATATATATTAGCACTAAGTAAGAAGTTATATTTCTTACAAGATATTAACACGTATGATATAAGGACACTCCCATGTGCGCTCTCAACATTTATAATCCCAATATCCCCACTCTTACCCCACTTTTTGCAACTATGGTATAGCCATTTGTACATCATAAAAAATCCCCCAATTTCTTCCTAGCCAGGGGCACCACATAAGGCACAAGGAATCTATTCTCCATGACTTCTTAGTCCTCTTCTTACACCCCTGACCCAACTCAACCCAAATAAGAGTAAATAAAAGACTCCATAATTTTCTAACTACATCATAACAAATCAACAGGTGATGAGCTAACCCCTTTGCCTGGTTGCACTTAAGACACCAATTTGTCAACCAGAAAAAACTCTCTTTTCTGTTATCAGTAGTCAAAATTGCATCCAATGCCCACTGTCCAAGCAAAGAAAACTAGTTTGGTTAGAGATCCAACTTCCAAACAATCCTTCATGGAAACACCCCATTCTTTGTACCACATAAAATAGAATAGAAAGACTTCAAAGTGAATTAACCCTCAGTGCTTCACACTACTCAGCTGGTCCATGAACTCATTGACTGGTTCTAGTTCCCAATCCTAGAAAGCTTTAACAAAGGTGGGGCCACAAAATACAACTTCTTCTGAGATCACAACTATGAGGATATTTTGGTGGGATGGAAGTTTACTGTGCTTTTCTCAAGAAGGAAATGGAATTAAAGGCAATGGATTCCTTCTAATTTAGTGTGGACAAAGTATTATTCATATACTCAAATTCTAATGTATTATGCGTGTTTGATGTAGGGGTATTGGTCGCATGTAGTTAGCCTTAAGGCAGCCTTCTTAGGAGGTAGTTACTCATAGATTATAAAAGGCATGTATTGAGGTGGCTGCATATAAGCAACTTGCCACTGATGTGGTTGCATGTAAAACACTTGTCACTTACTTATAAACAGCTTATTACATATTTGTAGCTTTCTTTATTTATAAATTCTTTGTCATGAAGGAACCTCTTGTAATAGTCCATATATACTCCGATTGCAAATACTTTTTTGCATAATAAGACTTCTAATAAATGTATTTTCTTCTACCACAATTCATGGAATTCAAGCCAGCTTTCTTGAAATTACAAAATCTAGCTGTGATGTCTAATTTTGCAACATTTTTAGCATTCATATGAGTTTCAGTTGCAATCATCCAAGCCTCAACTCAACTAACATCTATGTCTCATATTGCAGCCAAAGTTTTGTTGTTAATCAAGTTTGCAATTTTCTTCTTCCACAGAAGAGGATGAACAAATTCAAGCCCGTGGTAAAAAGAATGAAACTTTTGAACATATTATTGATGCTCTAAAGAGTATGATCGAGAATGTATGGAAGGAAAAGGTGGAAATGAATTGTTTGCAATTAATTGAAGACTCTTACAAAGAGAATGCCACCTGAAGAAAATTAAAAGGCTTGCCATCACCACTTGGAAAAACAAAATGATACTTACAAAACAACAATCTTTCTGTAAAAATTATTTATTTAATGGAGGCCGAAGCACCCAGGGGGGTTGTTGAACCCCCGTAATAATTACAAAAGATGAGCTCAATACTAAACTCAATTATATCAAAGTTGTAGATACAGGTAAGGAAAATCATCGTGTGCAAAGCAAAACGAAGATGTACAAAGTTGCCACTTGTTCGGGACCTTTGGGTTATACCCATATTTATCATTGCAAATGGACTGGACTGCTTACATGCAAGGAAAATCCCCTGTTATAATTGTCCTTTCTTCCAACTAGGATGGTGAAAGCAGATCGATTCCATACAAGTTCTACTTGAAAGATGCAAAGTCAGATTCCAAATTGCTGACATTTTCTGCTATAAAGCTTGAGATTATGTGGGTACTGGGTACTAATAAGAAAACAAAAGCCAAATAAGGTTGTGATTGTGTGGGGTTAATGTGATTGAGATCCACGGATATTTTTGCGCATGATGTGCAATTTATTGTAATTTTTTGCAAGAACGAAGGAAAAAGAATTGAAGAAGCTAGATATCTTTTAATGTAGTTTGACAATAAATACTATTGCCAAACTTTTAATTGGTTTTTGTTAGTTGGAGCATTGTTATAATTTCGCAAACCTCTAGTCATCGAAGTCAATGCTTGGTAGCAGTTTTCTCCATTGACGTCAAACATAACAAGTTTGTGATTGTGTGGGTGTTAATGTGATCGAGATCCAAGGATATTTTGCGCATGATGTGCAATTTATTGTAATTTCTTGCAAGAAGGAAGGAAATAGAATTGAAGAAGCTAGATATCTTTTAATGCAGTTTGGTGATAAATACTTGCCAATTTTTAAAGTAGTTTCTGTTAGTTGGGGCATTGCAATAATTATCCGAACCTCCAATCACCGAAGTCATTGCTTGGTAGCAGTTTTTTCACCGAGGTCGCTGCACATAATCCACATTTCACTTGCTTGTTATTTAAGGGACAACTTGTAAACTGCTTTACATCTTGCATGGAGCTTTATTTATAAGCAAAACCTTCACCATGAAGTAACCTCTTTATACCCCCTATGTATTAGCAAAACCTTCACCATGAAGCAACCTCTTTATACTGTCTCTCTCTCAAGTAAATGGGTTTGTGGGTAATAAGATCTCATAGTCAGGTTCTTATATTTACAATTTTTCCATACCTTTTGGAATTTTAAATGCTAGAAGTTGCAAAAATAGTACTAATCTGATTTTAGGAGATTTTTGGACTTGATTCAAGTTTTAGTTAGTCCTACCTTCAATCATAGTTGTTGAAGCCTCTGACTGACGACATCAGTACATTATCATAATTCCATCTCACTTCAATAGGCCATATTAAGTTTAAAAATTTAAAAAGAATAAATAATCTTAAAGAGCATGTGGGACCTTTTGGACAATTCAACAACAAACCTTCCAGGCTCCTCCTGATTACCCCATGATGTTGTCCATAATTGCAATGACTAATGACCTACAGAATACTCCTCTACTATCCAAATGGAAATACAAGCCAGCTGATAATTGCACGAGACTCGTAATTTTATGGTATTGTCTCTATGAAGCAAGGCATAATAAATTCAGAGATTTGTTCCATGTAAAAGATTGCCTGAACATTATAAGGCTCTATCAAGCTCAATTGAGCATATTTGAATTTGCTTAATTGGTATACCCCTCAACACAGTATATTACCTTCAAAACTTTCAGCCATTTCTGAACCAAAGGACAAAAACATTGGGACCACGCAATATTCATATTCATTTACTAGAAAGGAGAAGGAATTGGATTTATGAATGCTAATTAACTTCGAACTCTTTCAGAACTTGCATTTGTATCTGAATCTCAATTCAAAAATGGATTTGATTCACAAACCATGTTCCAAGATATATTTACCATCCAAAAAGTGGGGGAAATGGAATATTTTTCTAAAGAAATGTGTTGAAATCCCAACATTATATTAAGTGACCACTCATTCTATACCCAAGCAATGTTGGATTATATACTCTACCATTTCCCTTCACGTGAAGCTGAAATTTTGAGGTTTGGCACGCATAGATCTTGTTATGGCGAGATCTACCATTGGGCAGGCCTTTTTCTTGGACGTACATTGTGGGGAGTAAAATTTTTTCCTTTTTTTAAGTGGACCCTGCTCTGATACCATGTTGAAATTTTGTATCTAACCTAAAAGCTTAACTTATTAGGTGGAGATGTCCAACATTATGATAAGTGACCACACATTCTGTACCCAAGCAATATGGGATTGTATAGTTAACATAACTAATATACCGCAGCATTTAAATTTTCCTCATGAATGGAGGGGGGGAAATCCAATAGTGACGTTTATAAGGCTGTGTTGAGTTTAGTTAATTTGGCATGCACTGAATGGTTTTCCTTTCTATGAGTTAAAATATATATATAATCAAGGGAATGTAACCCATGTACAAAACAAGTCAGGTGAACAGGGGAAATAAAAGAAAAAAGACAGCAGCCTATACACTTCAAGAAAAATGGCCAAAACTTCTTCCAAAAGAAGGGAATCTACAAAATCCAAAAGCTATCAAGGCACAACCCTCCCTGAATTTTAACCATACAGGACAGTCAAAAAGCAACTCAAGCTTGCGAATGGGCTCCTTCAAGCCCCGAAACATCCTCCTGTTAAGGATTTGACTTTGAAACATCACACCTATAAGTAGGCTTTCAAGCTTTACATCTTGGCCTGCATACCCTTCACCCCAAGCAAGCTACCCCTTTCACATTCCTCTGAAACTCCCAGTGCATGCCAGAAGGAGCTAAAATTAGTCCCCCACATCTCTCTTGCCACCTACAGTGGATCAAGAGATGGGAACCTATTTCTTCATTTGTCTGGTACAAGTAGCACTAATAAGGTTGTCGATTGTAAGATTTTTCTTGACACATTCCCCACCACACACACACACACACACAAAACTAGCTGTGAGGCAGCTCCAACAGACCACACCCGTTTCCATGCAAACACCACTTCCCTCCTTCCACCAGAGCTCCATAAAAGCATTTGACTTTGAAAGTTTCCTTCCTAGTTGCCATCGACCACAAGGTGGTCTTTGCACCACCAAAGCCTCAAAACCTGTAAAGAAGACGGAGAAACCTAGTGAATTGGTCTACCTAACAGTCCTGCAAATTTCTCTTTAAAGCAACGTCCAAAGAAATTCTACCTCTATCACCTCAAACATACACTTCGATTGAGGCCTCCATATTCCAACTCCCTTCTGCATTCTAGGACTCCACACCCAGAAGGTTGAGAAACATTAGACATTATGCTAAAACCATAGTGATTTGTAATATATTATAGGCACAATTATCAGAGGATTTGGTTATGTGGATAGCAAATTAAGGGCTCAAACGGAGATATTTATGCATGCATGTCGTTATGAAAACAAACAGATCATAGCAAGCTTTCACTATGAATAAATTCAGGGTAATATCCATTAAATTATCATTGGTATCCTAGATCATTTTGATCTTCCAATTAATAAGTGTATTTAGCAAGGCCAGATAGGAAGCCCAAATCCACCACAACCTAAAAACATGCCAGTTTCATTTTAATTTTCATTCTGTTTTTTATTGGAACCGTTTTTCTACTGATTTCTTGATCTTCCATGCCAATAACAATAACAATAATATAGTAGAATAAATATCATAATTATTGCATTCAACAGTTCATATACATAAGAATGATGTGATCAATGACGAATTATTAATGGAAAATGAATAGTTAAAGTAGTTGAATAACCTTTTAAAGAAAGCAACAGCAGACACAGTCACAGAAGAATTTAATTGAAGAGACCCCTCCCAAAGCTTTTCAGCAACTACTGAAGCTGGTTTTCCAAAATGTGATTTACTTTTTTCATCTGATCTGAGTGAACCTTCAGTTTGGTCATTCTTCTGGCCATTCTCAATGATGTTTATGGGACTAGCATTTGATGACTCATCCAGCAAGGGATGCTTCACATTCTTCACATCTGATGCGTCTATCTTCTCCCTTATTTTGACAGAGAAATCCCCTAGATATTGTTCTTTATTTTCAGGAAGTCCACCTAAATGAACACCCAAAGACCCGGTGCTGCCAAATTGTACCTCATTTTGCAACAATCTATTATTTTGATTTTGTTCTACGAAAAGGGGAGATCCCAAAAACGCTGCTCCTACAGTTGGGGCATCACAAGTTCCTCCATTTCTTAAACAATGATTACTCTGTCGCAATTCATAACAAGATCCAGAATTGTTGTCTTCCTGAGAACATGATTTTCCATCCAAATCATCAGAATGAACCTTTGGCTTAAGAAAACTCTGTTGCGAGATTTCGGTGCTCACATTTTTAAGTGGTCCATTGCACATTCCGCGTGGCATTTTGTCTGTGACATGATTCTGAATACCAAGGCTCTCAATCTCTTCAAAAGGAGAAGCAACCTGAGGTTTTCCTGTATGTGCATCATATGGTTTTGAAAATGGCAAGGCCGCATAAGCTTCACTCGGACCTAACATATTATGCATCTGGGGTTGCCAATTGGATACCACAACAGACTCCCCAACCGGCATATTGAGCGAGTCAAATAATCCTTTGTATTCTAAAGGCCGAGGAGGCATGTGTGAAGAAGTATTGCTTATATTCTTGGTTCCATTTCCATGGAAATCCACATTACAATTCAGCCAAGAACCTGGATAGGAATTCTGATTATTAAAATAATTTTCCTCAAATAGATGCCTTAAAGTTGTTAGTTCACTTGAGTTTGGTTGGTTTAAACACAAACCACGACTATTCTCTTCAACTTGTGCTCCTGAAAGCAAACTAGCCTTTAAATGGTTTGACTCCCTAGGAGTGCAATATTGAAAAATTGATTCAGATACGGCACCCTGTATATCCATGGCTGATGATTTCCTATTTCTTGATGACCCACCAAGAAAATCTACATCAAAATTTCCAGAGGGAGATCTATTCTTCTCCATGTGCTCCCCCTGAAGCCTTTATGGAGGGAAAATCTGAGCACTTAATATTATATTCTCTAGTTTCTCAAGCCACATCTCCAAAACAAGAATCCATGCCAAGCTTCATCAGCAACCAACAAACTGCTGATCTAGATTAGGGGGTGACCAAAACCTGCAAACAGAATATATCCACCAATCAATGGCTAATCAACAAAACTTTGACCATACCACGGCTATAAAAGAAATTAACATGTCTTGTGCTGGAATTACTGGAAATCTTTGTGTGAGACAACGGAATGAGAGGACAGGTAAATACATTTTTAAATAAATAAGAAAGATTTCATAGAAGGTTAAGGGAATGCAATCCCAAGGAGAGAAAACCCCTAACAAAAATGGAGAGAGACAAAACTCCCTAAAAAAAAGGAGGATAACGGCAAAATCTCCACAAAAAGACTCAAAACACGGATTGAGAGTCTATGGGTGAAAAGTTAGCGATGAGGCAAGACAATGGGAAGAGGAGGATTCTCCCGATTGCGTGGAAAACCCAGATGGAAGGGCAATAAGATCGAGATTATCAAGAGGGGGAGGAGCTTTCGTCTCCCGGTTCTCTTCATGAAGGACAAGATTTGGTGGGTTTGCGACATGTTGAAGGCAGCAGTGAGTTGCTGGGTTTGGGGAGGGGGGGGGGGGGGGGT
>JAOTRH010000013.1:12766822-12822781 GCA_034768845.1 Heliamphora exappendiculata | reverse complement strand
CTCTCTTTCTTTTTGGCAATTTCATTATTGCTTCTTGGAGACTAAGTGTGAGAAGAAACCAAATAAGAAAATGACTTCAATCGGCATCGGTGCCCACACACCGTGATCACGACGATCATTCTGGAGTTTTTAAAACTTTTTGACAAGTTTTATAAAGGTATAATAGTATTTAGATTAATACCATTCTTATTTTTCATGAAAAACGCACGCGCCTTTTTTTACGGTCACGACGCCGGTTTTAAAAATTTTTTTGCATCCCAACATAGTTGACTCCTCTTGAGAGTATGTTATTGGAGGTTTGAGTTGTGTTATGGATGGCCTTGTGAGTAGGGGTGATGGCGTGGTGGAGACCCTAGGAATCAGTTGTTATGACTGGATTGGTGAATAGATCTGTGGATCGTGATAATCCCTTTCGGTTAGGATTTGGTGTACATGGTTTGGTCGTGTGATGGATTAGGTACATTTTGAGCCATCTTATGTCATGAGCCGTGTACTCAGGATGGGGTATAGATGGGAACATAGTAGATGGGAGTGTAGTAATCCTTGGCCGGGTGCATGTTGAGATAGCAGAACATGAGTGGTTCTGGACATATCCCCTGGTATTCAGGATGTTGATGGTGATCAGCAGGATGTTGTTGGTAGTCAGAGTTGTGTCTAATGACCTTGGATGTTGTATATCTTTGTGAAGTTTGAGAATTGAGTTCCGAGTGAGTGAGCTCAATGATATGGGGAAGAGTATGAGTTGCAGTTATGTTGGAATGAGTAAGGATCGCAACGGTGTTGGAATGTGTAAGGGTTCAGGTTACGATTCTAACATGCGACGAATACTAATTTTGTGGGATCCCTACGGACATGTAGGTTCGTGGTTTGGTCGTTATTTTCGTGATTTGGAGATTATGTTTGGGAATCGTGCTGGGTGCATGAGGTTCGAAGGGACCATAGACAAGTTCGAGAGTGTGATTGGTTAATGTTGATATGTCAGGAGGTTATTTGTGTTCCACCTTAGGTTCAAAGACAGGTATGTTGTTTGCCCATGGAAATAAAGTGTGGAGTAATAAGGTTCAACAATGTACCATGTGATTTGGTTAGCCTAGGACGATAGGTGAGAAATCGTGGGTTACGATGTGTGCTTTGAGAACAGAAGTGCGAAAGGTGTTGCGCAAGGTATGTAGCTTGATGGTAATCATATGTGTGCGAATGACGTCGAAGAGTTGAGAGCTTGGTGTAGCAGATGGTCTGAGGACCGTGATCGTGGTTGACAGCAGCTGTTTGACTGCGGTCGACGTGGCTTCAAGGTAAGACTTACAGGGTTCTTTGAGGACCAAGTGTCGATGAGTACTGAAAGTACGTTGAGATTGGATCTTGGGTTTTGTTGACCCTTTTCTTCTCTCTAGACGGAGATAGAGTTCCTTTGTAGACGGTTGTCTGGTGCGAGTTATTTCATCTTGGTTGGACAGAGATGTCGAGTTCGTGATTGATTTAGATTTTGGTTGTGCTATGAGACTGTGAAACTCTCTGTGGATTTGATATCCGTGTTGTGACCCTTGGAGTTGTGACTCGGGGACTTGTATCGCCGTGATCGAGTGATTGTGGGTTTGATTCTTCGTGGTTTCAACGCGTGGTGCATAGATATGTGCCTTCTTGGATGTTAAGTATTTGTGTGTATGACCTGGGATCCGATTGCTCCTGCAGTTAAAGACCATAAAGAATCACATGATGGGGTTAGTATTATCCCGCAATAGAAGCCTGTAAAAGAGTACGTATGAGTGTGGTAAACATAGCAGGTCATGGTAACTTAGTTTGAGCATGGCTCGTTTTGTATGATGGTCGAACCATTTGGATTGTGTTCCTTGTGAGATCGAGTTGGTAGACCAGATTGTGTTCCTTGGATTGGGGTAAACACGGTAGAGTTTCTTTCTACAGTGATCAAAGGATAATCGTTAACCATTGTGTACAACTTGTTCTGGATTGTGTAGGTATGGTTGTACTTTTAGCTCTTAGCAGAGCGAGAATTTTAACAGAACCGTGCGGCTGTGATATTCACATAGTGGGTTTCTGGTAGACTTTTGTGAGTCTGGTTTTATCTTCTGCTTGGGGCTTTGAACTGTTCAGAGCTCTTGGAGTCAAGGAGTGATCGTCGACTGTGGTAAGTGTCATGTTTTGGGCATAACCGTTTGTTTGGAATGGTGATCCCGAGAGTATGATAAGGTAAGCATCAGAAAGGATTTGATGATCGAGAAATCTTTGTCAGTGTGGCCTGTTCGGATCGACGTGATTGTTTAATTGGAATGGAAGGGCTGTGATGAGTTTGGTGTATGAGGAAATTGCTACGTGTAAGTGACAAGTCTTGGTTTCGGATATTCTGCTATTATGGACTAAAGGAATTGCTGTATGTGTTCTGCGTTGAGGTTGATGTCGGATAACAGTCATCATGTTTTCCTTGTCAGATGACGGTGATCCTATGTGATTTAAGGGTGATCTGTATTCTTTGTATCAGTGATTGGATGCCAAGATGTTAATATGTACAGTGATGTGTGGCTGCACGGGAGACATGATTAGGTTTGTATAGGTTGTTGGATACCTATGAGATGTTCTGTCTGCATGACATGTTTGGTCAAGTGACTCATTTCGGTCAGGTGACTTTGTGGCTGTGATGCCATATTGTTTTTAATTGTGTGGGACAAGGGTATATCACCAAGTGTTTCTCCTGGGTGAGAATCACGGTTTGTGATGGAAGATCGATTAGAGGATAAAGGTTTAGAAGAAGTGTGTTCTATGGTATTCCAAGTGAGTTATGGGATTTTCTCTCAGAAGTTAGGTGTTATGTTGTTGCTTGTGGATCGATGTTGTGTTAGCTTCATGATGGTATTGTTAACATCGGCAGGGTGGTGATATGGTATCAAAGTCGGTGGTCGTCTGGTGATCATCAGAACTTGAGTAAAGTTTGTGCGTGGAGTGTGTGACTTTGTGTGATCGACGTCAGGGTTCGACATCGTGAGATGCGATTGACCCAGTTTGTGACAGTAAGAATGAAGGGGTAGTAGTCTCTATGTTCGGGCATAGAGAGTGTTTGAGATTGAGTACCATGGTGGATGGGTCTCGTACTTTGCGTTTGTCGCTGGGATGGATCGTGTTCGGCTAGAGTAATGTTTTGAGGTTTGGCAATGTGAGTTGGATCTTGATCTTACGTCTCATGGGTGACAGTGGTGTCAGTGGGACTTGCACGTGTGGGCAGCTTGTGTGGAGATCGAATAATCAAGTCATGTTTACCTCGTGTGACGACAGGTTTGGGATTTTAGTTGCTGGGGCATTTCTGTTGTTTAGCGGTATAGCTGGATTTACATAAGAGATTATCGATGGTTGCGGGATAGTGTTTGGCTTGAGTTTCTGAGTTAAATTTTGGGATGAAATTCCTTTAAGAGGGGGAGAGTTGTGAGACCCTGACCCGTGTTATTTTGAAATAATTTTAGTGTTTACCGGTGTTGGAGTTAACGCATGAGTTTGGTTTAAGTTCTTAAAACATGTTCTAGCGTTTCTCAGCGGTCCAGTTAACTAGACGGGTTTTCCCAGTCGATTGGGAGGTGGATCCAGTCGATTGAATTGGGATTCAGTCGACTAAACTATGTCGGCACAACTTTTTTTGGCATTCTAGTAGCTTCATCCAGTCGACTGGATTGGGGGTCCAGTCGACTGAACCCTTGATATTTACCGTGTCTATAAATATCTGAAGCTTGAGATATTTTAGAAAAAGGTTTGTTCTAAGCTAAGTTTCGATTTTCTCTACCTTCTCTATAGATTTTGACTGGCTCGGGGCTCGATTTTCAGCGATCTGATAGTGGATCCTTGATGTTAGTGCCGGGGGCTTCACGTTCATTTGGACAGAATCCCATTTCATCGAGATTTGGTTTTTGAGACGTCGAGCTTTTGGTTCACCGAGGTAGGATCCTAGACTTTATTGTTGTTAAAGGGTGATATGTGCAATTATATACGTTTTCACTAGTTAAAAAATTCTTTAAATGTTATTTCCATGTTTAAACATTATTTTTCGGGTAAAAAGCATGTTTTCACGCTTTTCATGGTTTAGCACGTGATTCGGATGTGTGGATATCCGTGATTTTCAAAAATGTGGTTTTGAAAACGGTGATTTGTGAAAATCGCGAGAAACGTGTTTTTTGAGGTTTAGAGCTAACCATCGGGGTTGAGTCTCAGCTTTAAAAATGTTTTCATGAAAGTATGTTTTTACATGATAGTAGATCTCCGTGTTGATGGATGATGGATCTCCTTTTATACATGTTGATGTATAACTGTGCAACTATTTTACGAGTTTTTCGTAGTTGAGCTACAGTTGGTTTTGAAATGGTCTTATGGATGTGTTGTGACAGTGTGTGTTGAGTTGGGCCACAATTGCTCCTCAGTGGAAGTCCGAAAACTTATGCAGTGTAGGTCCCTATGTTCCTTCGGGTTAATCCCCGTAAACGAGGTGGCGGATGCTTAGGACCCTCAGGTTCCAAACCAGTAAAGTAAGTGGTTACGTTGTTGTGACTCCGTATAAAACTTGTCATTACCTAGCAGGCCTTAAACAGTTTTAGGATAATGGGCAGGGGTTTATAATTATTGCCTTTGTCCGTGTGTGTGGGAGAGTTGGTACATAGGATTCATTTTATCATTTTATTTTCATCGGTTGTGTGATTCGAGTGGAAAAATAATGTTTTGTTCTCGGCTATGTGGTTCGAGTGGAAAATAACGTTTTGGTTACTGCATTTCTTTAATTGTGAAAATGTTATCTACATTGTTGATATGCATGTTTTTAAGGATGGAAACGTGGAATTTTATGAAGTAAAACCATTTTGAGCCTCATGTTAGCCAGATGGAAAATTGGTGGTTTTCAGGATGGAAAACCTTTTTGGGCTCCTGTGATTGAGTCTTTATGCTTATAATTGCATAACATTCTTTACAGTTTTATAGTCTGTTTCTATTGGGTTTCGGCTCACGTTATGGAATTTTGTCGTAAAACCTTTTCAGGTGAGCGTGGTCCTATAGGTTGAGGTGCCTGAAGGTGGCTGATGTCAAGACCCTGTTGTTTGGTCTTTGTTAAGTACTTTATACCTTTCTGTATATGTTTCATATTGGGTTATAACACGTTGTAAAGCAGATGTATTTCTTATGGCCGTGGGCCAATGTATGCATGATTTATTGCTTTAGAGAGAACCATGGGTTTGTTGTTATTTTTCGTAGTTTCTTACTACATTTTTCGTTGGTTGGTTTTACGGCTTACAAAAAGGGGTTTTCAAATGATTCAGGTTTCATTCATACTCTTGTGCTTCGAGGAAGATCTTAGGACAACTTAAGCTTATTTTAAAATGAAAAGATTTTATTATCTAAAACTTGTATTTTGTTTTTAAAGGCTTAGCTTGTGGGGTCGTAACCGTAGTCTCTTGAGCTACTCTTTTAAATCAAATAAACCGTCGATAGTGCGTTTTACAAAGGTTTTAGCCTCGTTTGGGCTTTATGGTTTTTCTCACTTTTTGTTAAGGTGGTTTGGTGGTTATTCGTTGTCTTTCGCATGACCCGGAGTTTGGGGCGTGACATAAGTCACTATTATTATATACTGGACTAATGCTATGTTAGCTATTTAATTTTACTTGGTAAGATCAGTTGCCTAGATAGTAAAATTAATAAGAATTCGTCTATCTGGACATACGATGGATAGTAGACGTCCTCCCATCGAGGCATGCTATTCACAGGGTACCAGGCTACTGGCGAATTTTTTTTTTAAATGGTAGAGGAAACCAAATTAAAATAAATTCAAATTATTGCTCATCATAATTAATAGTATTTTTTAATTATGTGATTCTAAAGAATAAAATGGCTTTCAATTCACTCACAGTTATACTCAAAGAAAGCAAACTAACGGGACCAAATTTTCTTGACTGAAAAAGTAACTTGGATATGGTTTTAATTACCAAGGGTATTCTTTCAATACCAGGAAATGTGTTTGTTTTTAAAAAAAGTTCTTCTTTTGGGCCGAAAAGCATGAAGAAGAAAAATATTCAGAAATAGGGAGACACGGTCTCCAGATTAATTAGTGGGCCACAGACTGGTGTGGAAAAGCCGAAAGGCAGGTATTTTCATTGCAACTAGATACGGCACTGGAAAAAGCTATGTCAAGTTTTTCTCAAAAGGCAGAACAATCAAGGTAATTTCTATTCACTGGTTGTGAAAACGTGTTTAGCAGTGTTATATATCGGTACCTGGTGTGTAGATACAGGAGTCACTAATCATGTTTGTAATTTATTGCAGGGGTTTCAAGAAACCCAACAACTTAGTGATTGAGAGATTTACCTACATATTGGCAATAATACAAAGGTGATAGAGTTGCAATAGGAGATGTCACTCTTAGTTTTGGTAGAGATCGGATTTTAATATTGAAAGATTGTCTTTATGTACCTTCCATTAGATTGTATAAAGACAGATATTCAATTTATTTTAATGACTCTGGTTATTAAGGATAATAAACGGGTTATCTCTTCTGGTACATTGGTGGATGATCTTTAGATTATTACTCCAATCTCTTCTACACTGCAACTAACTGAATTGAATAACACATCTAATTTACCATATAAGAGAAAGTTTTCTTCTTTAATGAACCAAATGTTTCTTTGATACTTACGTTTGGGTCATATTAATCTAAAAATGATAAATAAACTGGTAGAAGATGAACCTTTGAGTTTATTAGAAGTGGAGGCACTTCTAGTCTGTAAATCCTACTTAGAGGGTAAGATGACCAAGAGACCCTTTTCGGTCAAAGGTTATAGAGCTAAAGAACCGTTGGAGCTAGTTCGTTCTGATGTGTGTGGTCCTATGATAATCAAGGCTAGAGGTGGCTTTGAGTACTTCGTCAGTTTTATTGATGACTACTCAAGGTATGGATACACTTACCAGATGAACCATAAGTTTGAATGTTTTGAAAAATTCAAAGGATTCAAGGAGGAGGCAGAGAAGTGTCTAGATAGAAGTATCAAATCACTACGGTCCGACCGTGGTAGAAAATACCTCTTTGGAGAGTTTAGGGATTACCTATCTTCAGAAGGGATTATTTCCTAGTTGACTACACTAGGCACTCCGCAGCAGAATGGTGTAGCAGAAAGAAGGAATATGACTCTTATAGAGATTGTAAGGTCCATGATGAGTTATTTAGGTTTTTCCGATTCGTTTTGGGAACTCGCATTAGAGAGAGTGGCTTACATTCTAAACTTGTATATTCTAAGTCAGTACCTTCTACCCCCACAGAATTGTGGACCGAGCGTAAGTTTAGTCTAAAACAAAATTGGATTTGGAGGTGTCCAGTACATGTGCTAAAAGGAAAAACAGGTAAGTTGGAATTGAGGACAGAAGTCTATTTTTTGTGGGGTATCCCAAGGGAACGAAAGGTGGTATGTTTTATAATTCTAAGGATCAGAAGGTCATTGTTATCATTAATGCCCGATTCTTGGAAGAGGATTATATTACGGACCACATGCCCAAAAGCAATATTGTTCTGAAAAAAATGAGAGGAAATACCAGTGGAACGGAAGTGCAACTAGAAGTCACTACTATTACATTGCCTCATCGTAGTGGGAGGATTATCGGGATAAGTACAAATCATGAACAGGGTGCTGATGCATAGGGTTCAGATTCTGCACAGCGTGTTACTGCTAATACACAGATACAGGTAGTTCCTCGTCATAGTGAGAGGATCGTTCATCAATCTAATCAGTATATATTCTTAGGAGAGTCTTGTGACAAGATCCCGACATAACTAGATACCGAATCTTATAACTACAATGAAGCACTTTAGGACAAAGATGCAAATCTTTGGCAAAAGGTTATGAATTCTGAGATAAAATCTATGTATTCCAATTAGGTTTTAAAACTTGTAGAACCACCTAAAGTGTCCTAAAACACCTGATGAGATAGAGAAGATGAAGGCGGTTCCTTATTTTTTGGCGGTAGGAACCCTCATGTATGCTATGCTTTGCACTAGACCCGACATCTGCTTTGCCGTTGACATGGTTAGCAGATATCAGTGTAACCCAGGACAGGACCATTGGACTATGGTAAAGAATATAATCAAGTATCTGAAAAGAATTAAGGATTATATGTTGGTTTACCAGGCAGACAGTCTAGTACTTTTAGGGTACACAAACTCAATTTTTTAGTCGGACAAGGATTCCCGTAAGTCTACCTCAGGATATGTGTTTACCTTAGGAGGTGGAGCTATTAGTTAGAAGAGTATATAAGTAGTCTTGTATTACTGATTCCACCATGGAAGCCGAGTACGTGGCAGCTTCTAAAATAGCCAAAGAGGCCGTTTGGCTCAGGAACTTCCTGTTGGATCTAAACGTGGTCCTCTCAGTTCAGTAGGCTATTACACTTTATTGTGATAATAGCGGAGCAGTTGCAAACTCGAAGGAATCAAGAGTCCACAAAAAGGAAAGCACTTTGAGCGTAAGTGTCACTTGATTGTATCAGGAGAGGTAACGTTGTTGTGACCAAAATTGTATCAGGAGACAACCTTGTAGATTCTTTTACAAAGAGCTTACCAGCTAAGACTTTTGATAATCATGTAGAGGGCATGAGAGTCAGATATATGGCAGTATAGTTTTGAGTATAAGTGGAAGATTGTTAGGTTTGATATACTGAAAATCATATTTTTAGTATTTAATTTTATTTTAATAAAATTATTTTTTCTATTTTATGAGAATCTTAATGAGCAATGTATGTAATATCATTTTTTTAATGTTATGCATGGATGTCCTATATTCTGTACAGTATTTAATCTGGTGTGTAGAGTACGGCTTACACATAGAAGATCAAATTTTAGGTTGTTATAGAATATAAGTTTTTTGTTCATAGTTTAGATAAAAATAGACATACCATCGATACGACTGTAACATAGAGTTTTAGTATGCCTACCTTGGTTACGGAGAACAAATAATAGCGTCGTCTATTATTCTGACTCTCTGTGCTGGTATACTTTGTGTGTATTGAACGGAACACATTGGGATAATTAATTTTATACTGACTATATAAACTAATTCACATCCCAAGGTTATTATAAATAGTGTTTATGCTCTTAATCCTGAAATAATTATTGATTTGTGTATATTTAATATTCGTTGTTTTGATTCATTAGAGGGTGCGATTTTATATGGGTCTATATTCCTAGTGGGTTGGATAGCAGTATTATTTATATGATGAATATTAATTATTGATGGAATTCACGTCTTAGCTGGTCGGAATTGACGATACCCCCTTAAGGAAGCTTATAAATTTTAACCGGATCAAACCATGCAGATGGATTTGATTATTCGACAGTTAAATAAGTTAAGCAAAATGACTTAAAGAATTTCAATATGCTGATTAAATTAAATTGTTAGTAATTAAATCTAATTGGCGGGTATCGAGAATCTTAACATGGGGAGATGAGTTAAGCATTTAATAACAGGAGCTCAATGCAAGATGGTCTTATGATTATGGGTCAGAGTGCAATTATAGTTCTTTAGTGGTGTGAACTATAATTTATTATTTGATAGAAGTTGCAGAATTCACTGTAAGGTTTTCATAATTACAAATACTGTTGTGAAGTTTACTTAATTGCATAAACCGTTGGATAAAAATCTGTGTCACACTAGAAGTCTAATTCATAATTACTCCACAGGTCCCTGCTATAGCAATATAAATATGTGGGTAGGTTGAACCAAATTCAGAATTTATCTCCATGACTAAAACTGTCCAGGTTCTACTGGTACGAGTTCTCGATAGATTCTAGTCCACACTACATTCAAAAATTTCATAAACAAATACAATAGAAGGTCTTACGGGAGCTTCAACTCGAAATCAAAATCGTAGTTGAAGAATTGATCGGTAAAAGATATTCTTCTAAATTAACTGAGGTTGCATGGGTTTTTATTTTGACCGTTCGACGTTAAAAGTTTTATCTGAAGCCCATTTCGGCGATTGCCTATCTAGTTAATTTTTTTTATCGGAAATTGTTCGAAAAAATAATGATCTTGGCAGTTTTGCCTTCAAAAAACACATATCCTGAGGTTGACTTACGGTACTCTTTGTTCGACTAGAAGTCCGAGTCTGTGTACCCCAAAGGTACTAGACTAACTATTTAGTAAACTAACATATAAATCTTAGTCTTTTTCAGGTATTTGATTATATTCTTTACCACATTTCAATGCTCCTACCTTGGATTAGACTGATATTTGCTAACCATGCCAACGGCAAAACAGATGTCGGGTTTGGTATAAAGTATAGCATACATTAGGCTTCCTACTGCCGAAGCATATAGAACTACCTTCATCTTTTCTATCTCATCAGGTGTCTTAGGACACTGATCCTTAGATAGAGCGATTCTATGCCTGAAAAGGAGAAACCATTTCTTAGAATCTTACATGCTAAAATGAGCAAGGATGACATCGATATATTTTGGTTATGATAAGCCCAACATCCTTTGTTTTTGATCTAACAAAAGCTTGATCCTAAGAATGTGACCGGCTTCTTTTAAGTCCTTTATATCGAACTGCTAAAATAACCATACTTTTACCGAAGATAACACCCCCACATCATTTTCGACGAGCAAGATATCATTTACATAAAGTACTAGAAAGGCACCACGCTTTCGTCACGCTTCTTGTACACACAGGACTCAAGACTTCGATAACCATACTTTTACCGAAGATAACATCCCCACATCATTTTTGATGGGCAAGATATCATCTACATAAAGTACTAGAAAGACCACCATGCTGCCCAGATAACTATACTTTTACCGAAGATAACACCCCAAATCATTTTCGATGAGCAAGATATCATCTACACAAAGTACTAGAATGACCACCACGCTTCCGTCACGCTTCTTGTACACATAGACCTTGATGCCTACTTAAATCCATAAATGGATCTCTTAAGCTTACACAACATGTCTTCCAGCCCTTTTGCTATGAAACCGTCTGGTTATACCATATAGATACACTTGTCAAGACTTTCATTAAGAAAAACTGGCTTAACATCTATTTGCCAAATTATTTAATCGAAATGAGATGCAATGGATAAGATAATCCGGATAGACTTAAGTATGACTACCGGGGAAAAGATTTTCTCATATTCGATCTCTTCCTTCTGAGTGAACCATTTTGCAACAAGCCTAACTTTGAAGGTTTCTACCTTTTTGTCTGCTCTTCTCTTCCTCTTGTAGATTCACTTGCATTTGATGAGTTTTATCCCTTCAGGTGGTTCTACAAGTTCACCGACCTAATTAGAATACATAAATTTTATCTCTGAATTCATAGTCTTTTACCAAAGATCTGCATCTTTGTCCTGGAGTGCTTCATTGTAGTTACAGGGTTTGGTATCCAGTTTTATTGGGATCCTGTCAAAAGACACTCCCAAGAACATATACCGATCGGGTTGATGAACAACCCTCTCACTACGATGAGGCACTACCTATATCTGTGTACTAATAGTAACGCGCTGTGCAGAATCTGAACCCTGTGCACCATTAACCACATGCTCGTCTAACATGTTAATGGTAGCACCCTGATCTTGTTCGGGGTCTGCACATGTCCCGATAATCCTCCTACTACGACGAGGAAATGGAATATCAGTGACTTATGATTTCTCTTCAGTTCTACTGGTATTTTCTCTCAATTCTTCTAGAATAATTTTTTACATTTGGACCTATGATCCGTAATATAATCAGCTTCTAAGAATCGGGTATTACTGCAAATAATGACCTTCTGATCCTTAGGATTATAAAATAAATCACGTTTTGTTCTCTTGGGATACCTGACAAAGAAACATACTTTCGTCCTTGTTCCAACTTACCCATGTTCCCTTTCAGCACATGTGCTGGACACCTCTAAATCGGAATATGTCTCAGATTAGGCTTGCGCTCAGTTCATAATTCTGTGGGAGTTGAAGGTACTGACTTAGAAAGTATCAAGTTCAAAATATAAGACGTTGTCTCTCATATAAGTTCTTAAAAAGAATTGGATAATTTCGAATAACTCATCATCAACCTTATCATCTCCACAAGAGTCCTATTATTTCTTTCTGCTACACCGTTATGCTGTGGAGTGCTGAATGTAGTCAACTGGAATATAATTCCTTCTGATGACAAGTAATCCCTAAACTTTCCAAAGAGGTACTCGCCACCATAGTTGGATCGTAGTGACTTGATACTTTTATCTAGACGCTTCTCCGCCTCTGTCCTGAATTCTTTGAAATTTTCAATGTATTCTGACTTACGGTGCATCAAGTAAATATATACATATCTTGAGTCGTTGTTAATGAAACTGAAGAAGTACTCAACTCCACCTCTTATCCAGATAAGCATAGGACCACACACATCAGAGTGAACCAGTTCCAACGGTTCTTTAACTCCATAGTCTTTGACCAAAAAGGATCTCTTGATCATCTTACCCTCTAAGCAGGATTCACAGACTAGAAGTGCCTCCACTTCTAATGAACTCAAAGGTCCATATTCTGCATGTCCATTTATCCTTTTTAGATTAATATGACCTAAGCGTAAGTGCCAAAGAAACGTTTGGTTCATTAAAGAAGAAAACTTTCTCTTATATAGTAAATCAGATGTGTTATTCAATTTAGCCAGTTGCAGTGTAGGAGACATTGGAGTAATAATATAAATATCATCCTCCAATATACCAAAATAGATAACCCGTTTATTATCCTTGATAACCACAGAGTTATTAAAATAAACTAAATATCCGTCTTTGACCAATCTAGAAACGAAAATTAAGTTCCTTCTAATGGAAGGTAAATAAAGACAATATCTCAATATTAAAACCCAAACTCTACTAAAACAGAGAGTAACATCTCCCACTGCAACTGCTGTCACCTTTGTATTATTGCCAATGTGCAGGTAAATCTTCTAATCACTGGGTTGTCGGGTTTCTTAGAATCCCTGCAATGAATTGCAGAAATGATTAGTGGCTGTCATATCTATACACTAGGTACCGATAGATAACGCCATTAAATATGTTTCTACAGTCAGTGAACAGAAATTACCCTGATTGTTCAACTTGTTGAGATAAACCCGACATTGCTTTCTCTAGTGCCGTGTCTGGTTGTAGTGAAAATATCTGCCTTTTGATTTTTTCACACCAGTCTGTGGCCCACTAACACCTTAAAAATTGTGCACCCTGTTTCTGAATCTTTTTCTTCTTCTTGCCTTTCAGCCTAGAGAAAGAATCCTTTTCAGAAATAAACACATTTTCTGGTATCCTAATAATACCCTCGGTAATTAAAGCTATATCCATATTTCTTTTCCAATCTACATAGTTTGGTCCCATTTAGGTTGTTTTCTTTGTGTATAACACAATTAGAAACCATTAATTATGACGAGCAAAAACTTTGAATTTTATTTTAAATTGATTTTCTCTACTATTTAAAAAAATATTCACCAATAGCCTGGTACCCTGTGAATAGCATGCCTCGATGGGAGGACGTCTGCTATCTATCGTTGTCCTGACAGGCTAATTCCTATTAATTTTACTATCTAGGCAACTGATTGTACCAAGTAAAATTAAATAGCTGACATATCTTTGGTCTAGTAAATAATAGCAGTGACTCAAATAGAGAGCATACTATTATTTACAGCTAAATGTTAACCACCATCTACTCCCGAATCAATCACTTCGCAATGAACCCTTCAGATGGAGACGTTATCTACACTAACAATTATCCAGAATTATTCCTGAAGGAGTTTCGTACCAGTGATACCGCAATTAATTCTGTTCGATGGGAAGGAAGACATTACTGCCAACACGCAAAACTAATTACATCACCTATAAACTGGTGCTAGAGATTGCGGAATTTATCTGTGAACAAATTTTCTCTCATATTTAATTTTTTAAAATATTTTTGACGGTTAAAAAAATTATTTAATTAAAATAAATTTATTAATTTTAAAAATCATACGATCCGAAAGTTTCTAGTTTTTGTCAAACCATTTTTTCTGTGTTTTAATGTGTAAAAAAATATTGAATGCACAGTTTTTTTTTTTGCTTTATAAATAAGCTATTGAATAAATGCATTCAAGTACGGTTTATTACACATTTTTTTTCAAAAAATAACAATTTATTAAAATTAAATATTTTTTATTTAATTAATTCAAAATTTTAGAATTAATTTTCATGTTTTTCCAAGATATCCGATTTATTAAAAAATTATCTTAAACATATTATTTTGTAAAAAATAAAATATCTAAAGTTTTTTCATTTAATTAAAAAACTTTTAATTAAAAAAAACTTAATTTTATTTTTCTTTACAAAATATTAATTAAAATCAAATTTTATCGAATTAATTAAATTAAATAAAAAATATAAAAATAATATTTATCATCCACGCAGTTTATATAAATAAATAAACAAGATAAATATTGCTAAAATTTATGATCGAGGTGAAACCTATCGAGTTTCAAGTTCCTGTATCTAGATAAACTTCTAGTCTTGCAATCGCTGCAGAAAGTGCTTATTCTTGCTAGAATCAAACAAGGATTCATCCATTCACAGTGTTATAGATATACAACACTTTTGATCAAAACATATTAGAAACACAGCCCCCGAAGCTGCCTCAAATAGCCACCACTGCCGGCCACCCGCCAGCGCTGCCGGTAGCACTATTCCAACCTCTTCCCAAGGCTTTTTCGATCTCTTCTCGAACTCCGTTTTCGTTCTCATTTTTTCTGAAACGTAGCTAACGAAATATACTATTTTTCTATAAAAATCCCGATTCGAAAACATTGAGAAAAATAGATTTCGATGGCCATTGAACCACCACTGCCGCTACTGCCGCGCCGCCTGCTGTGCCGTCACTTCCCAAGGCCGTTCTAGTTTCATCCGAACTTCATTTTCGTTCCCATTTTTTCCAAAAATACAAAATATACTATTTTTCTGTAAAAACCTCTAGTTCAAAAATAGCCCAAAAATAGCCATTGAAATCCTTCGAAGAAGCTGTCGCCACCTATCTATGCCGCCTCGACTTGCGCCGCCTGTTTTGCCTTCTTTTCGTGGTTGATTCGGTTCCTATTTTGCACTATTTTTAACAATGACATTCAGAAATATGATTCCATGAACAATTCCTCGAAAATAGTCCCCAAAAATCTCAAAATCGAGCCCCGAACGTCCCTAGATAGCCTACTCTCCGTCGTCCTTATTGCCGCTTGTTTTGACTTATTTTTGTCCAGGTTTTTGCTATGTTTTTAACTATATTTCCACTCTATTTTACTATTATTTTGTGTCTAAAAAACTGCACAAAATCCATCATGAAAAAGTCACAAATTGAGCAAAAAACAGCCACCGAGCCACCAGTCAAAGCCGCCGTCGGTGGGCTATTTTGCCACCCATTTTTGCTTCATTTTCGGACCTGTTATACTGCTGTTTTTAATACACAAAATCTATAGAAAACTTACCGAAAAAACTTGTTTCAAAATCGTGCAAAAGCCGTCATGATCCCTGGCCCAAAACACCCAAAACCACTTCCGAAACCACCGATCGTACAGTTGCCCGTTCTTTGTGTTTTTGGACATTCGAACATGTTCTTAAATATTCTAAAGTATTTAAAAACAATAATAAAATCTTTTACATTGAAAATTTATGTCCCAAAGGCTCACGTTCGAACTAAAAAAGTTTAAACTATCGCGATAAACCCTCGTGATTAAAAATGATAAATAATCATTATTCACACATTCAATCAAACATGAAAATAACGACGATCATAAAACCGAAATTATAATGCCTACAAAACAAAGTTAGCACAGTTCTAAATTTACCAGACCCTTCGATTAACCGTAAACATAATCAAAACAGCTTTGATACCAATTGTTGGAGGCAAACTGCCAAGATTATTGATTTAAATACGATTTTTTGATTAAAAAAACCTGATGGGCAATCTCTAAAATAGGCTCCAAATTAAAAAATTTTAATGTCGAACGATCAAAATAAAATTTGTACTCCTAAAGTTAGATTCAGGATTATACCTTTCGAAATCTGGTAGATTGATTTCAGTTACTGCAACAACCACGAATGTGAATCCTTCGAGTTAAACCCCCGATCAAGCCTTCTTTCGTATTTTCGATGCAAGTCACGAACATAGAGTGGGCTATGATCCTTCGTGAACTTGAACCTACTAAACTAATCACAATAGGAAATACGTGAAAATCCTAATATTGAAAGATGACTTATAATTTATGTTTAGCATAACCGCATATATATAGGCTATAGCAGGGACCTCTGGAGTAAATATAATTTAGGCTTCTAATGTAATTATAAAAACTCGCCTTCTCCTGAGGCAATTTCATGAAAATATAAATTACAATTCATACCACTAACGAATCATAATTGCAATCTCAGTCATATTCTCAAAATCGATTATTCAAGCTCCTGTTGTTAAATACTTAACTCATCCCCCTACGTTAAGATTCTTAATACACACCAATTAAGTTTAATTACTGACAATTTAATTTAATCGGCTTCTTAAAATTTCCTTAAGCTCTTCCGCTTAACTTATTTGTCAACCGAATAATTAAATTCATCTGTAGGGTTTTGTCCGATCAAAATTTATAAGCTTCCTTAAGGGGGTATCATCAATCCCGAACAATCGAAACGTGGATTTCTTCAATAATTAATATTTGTCATATAATTAATACTGCTATCTAACTCACTTGGACTATTAACCCATAAAAGATCGCACCCTCTAATAAATTAAAATAACGAATATTAAATATACGTAAATAATAATTATTTTAGGAATAAGAGCATAAGCACTCATAATAATCTTGGGCAGTGAATTAATTTATATAATTTATATAAAATTAATTATCCGAATGTGGTCATGTTCAATACACACAAAGTATACTAACACAGAGAGTCGGAACAATAGACGACGCTATTATCTGTTTCCCGTAACCAATATAGGCCTACTAAAACTCTATGTTACATCCGTACATATGGTTTGTCTAATTTTGTCTAAGCTGTAAATAAAAACTTATATTTTGTAAGAACCTATATTTTGGTCTTCTGTGTGCAAGCCATACTCTACACACTAGATTAAATACTGTACAAAATAAAAGATAACCATGCATAACGTTAAAAAAATGATATTGCATTCTTTGCTTATTAAAATTCTCGTAAAATAAAAAAAATAATTTTATTAAAAATAAAATTAAATACTAAAATCAAATAAAATTTATAGTTTTTAGTATACAACCCTGACAGATTAGACTAGATTGGTCACTCAAGATTTAGGAAGACGTTACCAAACAGATAGACGCCGAATTCCTCACAGTCACAGAATACCCAAAATGGGTCGGTAATAATATTCTGGTACGAAAGAAGGATGGAAGGATATGGGTATGTGTTGACTTCTGAGACCTCAACAAGGTTAGTTTGAAGGACATTTTTCCTCTTCCCCATATAGACGTATTGATAGACAGCACTGCCAAGAATGCGCTCTTCTCTTTTATGGATGGATTTTCAAGGTATAACCAGATTTTGATGGCTCGAGAAGACCGAGAGAAGACTACCTTCACAGCGCCTTGGGATACCTACTGTTATAGAGTTATGCCGTTTAGACTGAAGAACACGGGAGCAACCTACCAAAGGGCTGCAACCATATTGCTGCACGGCATGATACACAAGGAAGTGGAAGTATATGTGGATGACATGATCGTGAAATCTAATACCTGGGAAGGGCACGTCGCCGCACTAATAAAATTCTTCGAGCGAATCAAAAAATAGAAGATGCGCTTGAACCCTTAGAAGTATGTCTTTGGAGTTACAGCAAGAAAGATGCTTGGATTATGATCACACAACAAGGCACAGAGGTAGACCCAACAAAGATCAAAGTCATTCTCGAAATGCTTCCTCCAAAGACCGAGAAGGATATGAGGAGTTTCATAAGAAAGGTTCAGTTCATCAGTCTATTCATTGCCTAACTAACCACTACCTGTGAACCCTTGTTCCAGCTCTTGAAGAAAGGAACTAAGTTCCAGTGGAATCGACAGTGTCAGGATGCCTTGGAAGCCATACAGAAGTATCTGTAAAACCCTCTAATTTTGTCACCACCAGAACCCAAAAGTCCTTTGATACTATACCTATCAGTGACTGATTCAGCAATGGGGTGTATGGTTGCACAGGAAGACGAAGCCAAGGTAGAAAGACATGTCTATTATTTGAGTAAGAAAATGACGAAATGTGAACGACGGTATACGTCTTTGGAGAAGACTTGTTGGGGGCTAGTCTAGGCATCTAGGAAATTACGCCATTACATATTAGCTTATCGAGTTATACTAATCTCGAGCATGGATCAGCTCAAATACCTCTTTGAGAGGCTAGCATTGATAGGAATGTTGGTCCAGTGGTTGCTGATGCTAGCCGAGTTTGACTTACAGTATGTCACGGGAAAGTTAGTAAAAGGTAGAGCCGTTGTTGAGTTCTTAGCTAACCACCCTGTCAACGGAGAAGAAGAGCCTGAATTCAAATTTCTCAATGAGTAGGTACTGAAGATTGAGAAGGATCTGTGGACCCTATTTTTTTATGGAGCCTTAAACTAATATGGTTAATGGATATGGATACTCCTTGTCACTTCTGATGATTCTCATATCAATTTGGCTTTTAAGCTGAGTTTTGAGGTCACTAACAATTAGGCTGAGTACGAATCTTGCTTAGTCGGATTAGAAGCCGCCTTAGAACTAGGGACAAGAAAGTCAGAGGTTATAGGAGACTCAGCTCTGGTTGTATCCCAGGCAAAGGGAAAGTGGAAGATTAAAGAATAAAAGTTGGTTTAGGATCACCGAGAGCTTGAGGTGATGATCCCCTACTTTGAAAGTGTGGTGTTCGTTCATGTGCCGAGGCTATAGAACAAGTTCGCCGATGCCTTGGCTACCCTGGCATCAATGATAGACATACCATCCGGAGTAAGGATGAGGCCTTTAAAAATCAACGAAAGTACGCACCTGGAATTAGCAACATCGCTATTACCCAAGAAGCCAATGACGAGTTACCGTGGTTTCATGACGTTCGGAATTTCATCGAGAAAGGAGAATATCCAAGCCGAGCCAATAAAAAGGACCAAAGCACTATCAGGAGATTCGTCGCACAGTTTGTGATCTGCGGAGGAAAACTATACAAAAGAAGATATCTGGGAGTTAATATGCTTTGTGTTGACACGGAAGAGGGACATGGGGAGATGAGGAAAATTCATAGAGGAGTTTGCGGACCTCACATGAGTGGGATAATGCTTGTTAAAAAGATCCTGCACCGTTGATATTTCAGGATGACTATGGAAACAGACTATCATTAGTTCATCCATAAGTGCTGAAAATGCTAGATCCATGCGAATCTCATGTATGTACCACCATCTCAACTTTATAACATGACCTCTCCTTGGCCATTCTCAGTTTGGGAAATCGACGTAATAGGGAAGGTTACACTCAAGGCATCGAATGGACACGAGTTTATTCTCGTAGCAATTGATTACTTGATGAAGTGGGTCAAAGTCGCCTCTTACTCAGTTTTAAAAGCATCTTAAGTAGCCAAATTCGTCAAAGAAAATCTCGTCTATCGGTACGAAGTTCCACATGAGATAATTTTTGACAATGGTTCCCACTTTCAAGGAGAAGTGTTAGACCTCTTAGAAGAATATCGGATTGTCTGCCACAAATTTTTGACGTATAGACTGCAAACCAATAGAGCTATAGAAGCAGCAAATAAGAATGTGAAGAAGATCTTACAGAAAACGATAGAAGGAAGCAAGGATTGGTCGAAAAAGTTATCATTTGCGCTTTGGGGATACCGAACGTCAATTAGAACTTCCACTGGAGCAACACCTTATGCCTTAGTCTATAGAATGGAAGCAATTCTGCTAATAGAATTGGTAGTCACATCTCTAAGAGTAATGGTTGAAGGTAATATCTACAAGTTAGAATGGCAGACTGACAGATTCGATGAGTTAATCTTTTTTGACAAAAAGAGGATTAGAGCACTGTTCCATGTTCAAGGATATAAGAGAAGGATAGCTCGAGCATTTAACAAAAATGTTATGTCTCAAAACTTGAAGGAAGGTGACTTAGTCCTCAAAGAGATTAGAGCCCCCATTTTTTATCCAAGGGGCAAGTTCAAGCCTAATTGGGCCGGACCCTATCTCAACATGACCTTGATGTTAGGAGGCACTGCCATCCTTATGGATTTGGACAAAAATATTTTCTCCACACTTATCAATTCAGACAAGTTTAAAAGATTCTACCCTTGAGGAAAAACCTGCAAAAGTAGAGCATCAATACCACAGTGTAACCCCAGCCTCGAACTATGTTATGGCCTGATTCCCTTCCCTTCGAGATACGTAGGGGGCTTCTGTAAGAAGTTAGGCCTAAAGCTTGTTGAAGGCAAACTGCCAAGATCATTGATTTGTAAACGATTTTTTGAAAAAATAAAACTAGACAGGCAATTGCCGAAACAGGCTCTAGATAAAACTTTTTGATGTCGAACGATCAAAATAAAAACCCGTGCCACCATAGTTAATTCAGATGAATACATTTTGGTCAATTCTTCAACTACAAATTTTGATTTTCCGAGTTGAAGCTCCGGTCCGACCATCTACTCAATTTCCGATGCGATTCCCGAACGTAGTGTGGGCTACAATCCTTCGAGAACTAAAATTGGCAGAACCTAGACAACTTGTGAATTTGGTTCAGCCTACCAGCATATTTATAAGGCTACAACAGGGACTTGTGGAGTAATTATAACATAGACTTCTAGCGTAACCTAGATACCTATCCAGCGGTTTCTGCAAATATGCAAACCTCTCAGCGGTTTCTACAATTTTCATAAAATAAAAAATTATAATTTATACCACTAAAGAACTGTAACAACACTTTTTGGCCATAATATCAAAACCAATTTGCATTGAGCTCTTGTTATTAAATGCTTAACTTATCTCTCCACGTTAAGATTTTGGATACCCGCAAATTAAATTTAATTACTGATAATATAATTTTATTTTTTAAAATTCCTTAAACCTTTTAACTTAACTTATTTGACTACTGAATAAATAAATTCACCTGTAGGGTTTGGTCCAGTCAAAAATTATAAGCTTCCTTAAAGGGGTATCGTCAATCTCGAACAATTGAGACTTAAATTTCGTCAATAATTAATATTCACTATATAATTAATACCACTATCCAACTCACTGGGACTATTGACCCACAAAAGATTGCACCCTCTAATGAATCAAAACAACGAATATTACACATATGCAAATAATAACTATTTCAGGATTAAGAGCATAAGCACTCATAATAACCTTGGGATGTAAATTAATTTATATAGTCAGTATAAAATTAATTACCCCAATGTGATCATATTCAATACGTGCAAAGTGTACTAGCACCGTGAGTCGGAACAATAGACGACGTTATTATCTGTTCTCCGTAACCAAGACAGGCCTACTAAAACTCTGTACCACAGTCATATCAATGGTTTATCTATTTCCATCTAAACTGTGGACCAAAAACTTATAATATGCAAGAATTTATAACCTGGTCTTCTGTGTGCAAGTTATACTATACACGCTAGATTAAAAACTGTACAGAATAAATTATAACCATGCATAACATTAAAGAAATGATATTGCATACATTACTCATTAAGATTCTCATAAAATAAAAAATTAATTTTATTAAAATATAATTTAATATTAAAACCAAATAAAACTCATGGTTTTTAGTATACAACAATGACAATCTCTCACTTATACTCAAAATCATGCTGCCATATATTTGACTCCCATGCCCTCTACATGACTATCGAAAGTCTTAGCCGGTAGGCTCTTTCTAAAAGGATTTGTAAGGTTGCCTCCTAATACAATTTGGTCACAGCAACATCACCCTTCTGTACAATTTCTTATATCTGGTGATACTTATGCTCAATGTGCTTTCATTTCTTGTGGACTCTTGGCTCCTTTAACTTTGCAACCGCTCCGCTAATATCATAATAAAGTGTAATAGCCGACTGAACTCAACGCACCACATCTAGATCCAACAGGAAGTTCTTGAGCCAAATGGCCTCCTTGGCTGCTTCAGAAGCTGCCACGTACTCGGCCTCCATGGTGGAATCAGCAATGCATGACTGCTCGATACTCTTCCAACTTATAGCTCCACCTCCTAAGGTTAACACATATCTTGAGGTAGACTTACGAGAATCTTTGTCTAACTAAAAATACGAGTCTGTGTACCCTAAAGGTATTAGACTGTTTACCTGGTAAACCAACATATAAATCTTAGTCATTTTCAGGTACTTGATTATATTATTTACCACAGTCCAATGCTCATGCCCTGGGTTAGACTAATATCTTTTAACCATGCCAACGACAAAGCAGATGTCAGGTCTAGTACAAAGCATATCATGCATTAGGCTTCCTACTATCGAAGCATAAGGTTTCACCTTCATCTTCTCTATCTCATCAGGTGTCTTAGGACACTAATCCTTGGATAGAGTTATTTCATGCCTGAAAGAGATAAACCATTTCTTGGAATCCTGCATGCTAAAATGAGTAAGGATATCATCGATATAATTTTTTTTTTTGTGATAAACCCAACATCCTTTGTTTCTGATCTCGCAAAAACTTGATCCCAAGGATGTAACTGGCTTCTCCGAAGTCCTTCATATCGAATTGTCCAGATAGCCGTACTTTTACCGAACATAACACCCCTACATCGTTTTCAATGAGCAAGATATCGTCTACATAATGTACTAGAAAGACTACCATGCTTTCGTCATGCTTCTTGTACACACAAGATTCATCTGAACTCTGATAAAAACTATAAGATTTTATGGCTTGATCAAACTAAGTGTTCTAAGACGTCGATGCCTGCTTAAGTTCATAAATGGATCTCTTAAGCTAGCACAACATGTGCTCCTAGCCCTTTGCCATGAAATCGTCTTCTTATACCATATAGATACACTCGTCAAGACTTCCATTAAGGAAAGCTTTCTTAACATCCATTTTCCAAATTTTATAATTGAAATGAGCCGTAATGGATAAGAGAATTTGGATAGACTTATGCATGGCTACCGGCGAAAAGGTTTCCTCATATTCGATCCTTCTTTCTGAGTGAACCCTTTTGCAACAAGCCTAACCTTGAAGGTTTCTACCTTTTCGTCTGCTCTTCTCTTCGTCTTGTAGATCCACTTGCATCCGATGGGTTTTATCCCTTTAGGTGGTTTTATAAGTTCTCAAACCTGATTAGAATACCTAGATTTCATCTATGAATTCATAGCTTTTTGCCAAAGATTTGCCTCTTTATCCTGGAGTGCTTCATTGTAGTTACAAGATTTGGTATCCAGTTATGTCGAAATTCTGTCAAAAGATTTTTCCAAGAACATATACCGATCGGCTTGATGAACAACCCTCCCACTACGACAAGGCACTAGATGCTTCTGTGTACTAGTAGTAACACGCTGTGCAGAATCTGATCCCTATGCACCATTACCTACATGCTCGTCTGGTATGCTAATTGTAGCACCCTGTTCAAAATCTGCACGTCCCGATAATCCTCCCACTACGACGAGGTAATGGGATATTAGTAATTTGTGGTTCCTTTTTCGTTTAACTGGTATTTTCTCTCAATTCTTCTACAACAGTTTTACTTTTAGGCCTGTGGTCCATAATTTAATCATTTCTCCATGAATCGGGCGTTGGTGCTAATAATGACCTTTTGATCCTTAGGATTACAAAATAGACCACCCTTTGTTCCCTTGGGATACCCCACAAAGAAATAGACTTTTTTTCTCGGTTCTAACTTATCCACGTTCCCTTTCAGCACATGTGCTAGACACCCCCAAATCTTTATATGTCTCAGACTAGGCTTACGCCTGGTCTAAAATTCTGTGGAAGTAGAAGGTACTAACTTAGAAGGTACTAAATTCATAATATAAGCCGCTATCTCTAATGTGAATCCCTAAAACGAATCGGATAATCCTGAATAACTCATCATTAACCTTGTCATCTCCATAAGAGTCATACTCATTCTTTCTGCTACACCATTCTGCTGTGGAGTTAACTGGGATATAATTCGTTCTGCCGACAAGTAGTCCCTAAACTCTCCGAAGAGGGACTCCCTATCACGGTCGAATTGTAGTGATTTGATACTTTTACCTATATGCTTCTCCACCTCCGTCTTGAATTCTTTGAATTTCTCAAAACATTCAAACTTATGGTGCATCGGGTAAATGTATCCATACCTTGAGTAGTCGTCAATGAAACTGACGAAGTACTCAAAGCCACCTCTAACCCGGATAGTTATAGAACCACACACATTAGAATGAACTAGTTCCAACGGTTCTTTAGCTCTATAGCCTTTGGCCAGGAAGGGCCTCTTGGTCATCTTACCCTCTAAGCAGAACTCACAGACTGGAAGTGCCTCCACTTTCAATGATTCCAAAGGTCCATCTTCTACCAGTTTATTTATCCTTTTTAGATTAATATGACTCGAGCATAAAATGGTATTGCATACATTGCTCATTAAGATTCTCATAAAATGAAAAATTAATTTTATTAAAATAAAATTAAAAATTAAAACCCAATAAAACCCATGATTTCTAGTATACAAACCTGACAAACCTTTGTTCAAAGTTCTCCCTTTTTGTAACCATATTTCAAGTAGTTGATCAATGTGAAACTTATTTTAAGTTTCTCTAAGTAAAATGATTATGTTTGAAGAGCCTTCTAAACCAAAAGTGGAGAAACTTTCATTAATGAGTTGTATCGATACATCTTTCAAAAGATATAAAAGAGGTTCGCAAGTCCTCATCCTAAGAATCTAAAAAGGGACACACAAAAAATATTAATGTACAACAAAGAAAAATCAAGTCATCCTTCTCTTTGCATCCCTTTCCTTTCCTGCCTTGCGCTCTATCTCCGCTTGCAGCCAAGCCTTATAACTCGCAGATAACCCACTGTCAAAATCCCCGCCGACTGGTATCCTCAATCGAGAAGACTAAGCCCATTGATACTAACCCAAGAAAGAGGCCCGGTGAGGGTGGCTGTACAAATGGCTCACAGAAGTATCGGGACAGATATGGGTTTGCCCAAATTGGCAAAGAATGCGATAAGGATGACAGAAGGTGACCAACTTCAAGCTGACTAACAAGACCCCCGAATGGCCCACAGTCGTAGTAGTCATGGAAGATATCTTTAGCCAGGGGCATAGCCAGGGGATGTCCTCCCCAGTTAGAGAACTTAGATAATCCCGCCAAGTAGTCTAGGTAGAAAATAATAGATTAACCTGATGACGAATAAAGGATCTTACACTGTAACTATCAGATACGGGCTTCTCTAGAAAATTCACATTCTCTATCAACCAAACCTGAGAGAAACAAAAAAAGGAGAACTGAGTGGGAAAAACCCAAGAGAATAAAGAAAAAGGAGAGATGAGCGGAAAAAATAGAGAAATACAGAAAAATGAGAGTTGAGAGATTACCTGCAACAGGAGACCACTTCCAGCAAAATAAGGGGCACCCCCGGAGCAAACTACATGAACATCGAGAAGCGTCTCAGCAAGGACCAGTGGAATTGGATCCTGACCCTCGTAGATCTGATAAGCCTCGTCCACTAAAGAAGAGCTGACTATCTCATCAGAGGGGCCCAAGAGAAAATGAGCCAGAAGATAGATGCAAAGAGCATGTCGGCGCCGAAGCTGAAAAGTGAAGTCTCCAAGAGACCCCTGAGGCCCGAAGCAGTCCACGATCCGAGTCATGTCGAGGAGTTCGTCATGAGTAATAATATAAGCTTCATGCCTAGAATAACCACAAAACTGCATCAACCTGTCCCTGGGACTCAAGAAAGGCATGGGAATTATAATCTCTTCTCGACCTGAGATCTCCAAAATGGTCAAAAAGTCCTCCACAGTCGGACATAACTCCTCAACACCGAAACGAAATACATGAACCTCAGGATCCCATAGCTGGGTTAGTCCTCTCAGAAGATGCCAATCAACCCTCAAGAATCGCAGAGAGAACAGCGCATCTAGGCCAAAGTTGAGGAAATAGGGGAAAAGTCGCTCATCCAAGCTGACAGAGAGTTATTGTAAGAGTGAGCCATAAAGGACACAAGATATCCAGCGTAGTGGAGTCTGGAACAGTTGCTCCTTTTTACTGATCCAAAAATGGGGGCAACCCACAAAATCTGCTCTAAGTTTTGCCCCAAAACACTGTACTGCGGTCGTCACCTTTTTCTTACGGCCATTTCTTTGCAACATATTAGCCGTCATATTTTACTTCCAAACCTCACGACCATGATACCAAAACTCTAGGCCGTGAGCTTTTCTTCACAAAAGTTCAGGCCACCATATCTAAACCAAACGACTGTCATATTCTTTCTCACAGCCGCCATCTTTTTTTATGCATAAATTTTGGCAGCCTGTCCGCATTTTGCCAATATGCCCCAAACTGTAGTTATATACCTGTTAGCAACTCGCAACAAGAAAAGTAGTTTGTATAACAAGATCACAACTCATGAGTACAACATCATGCATAATACATTTCTAAGCGTTCAAAAGTAATAAAAATCATGCACATCCAAGATAAGTCAAAATGTAATCCAAGGGGCACGAAGGCCTAACCCATTGTAAGAAAAGTAATATATTTGTGTCGCGGCACGTAGGCCAAGAGAAGAAGTAAAGGCACAAAGGCTTATCCATAGTATCTGTGCAGTATGCCCCAAATAGTATCAGTTTGTGTGTCAAGGCTAGTGTATCAGTGTGTCGGCATGTATCTGTGCAATGGTGAATCAGAGGTAGTGTACCAGTGTAATGAACCAAGAATAAAGTATCAAAATGTGATAAGTCGGCACGCAGGCCCAAGAAGGAATAAGCACACAAGCCTCCGTAAATAATAAAAGAAGAAAAATGAACGAAATCAGCTGCTGATTAGCATGGTCACTCCCGCTGGGTCCTCTTCCTCCGGACGACATAGCTTCCTTGGGACGACTCTCCAGATATCGACCTTGTCTCCTCCGCCTCCTCTGAGCTGTTGATCGTCTGTGTAACACTAGGAGTCCAAGTCTGGGATGAGGAAGCAGCAGTAGTAGAAGTAAAAGTCTGAACAAAAGGTGCAGCTGGGGCAACAGGTGTTGTGCGACCACCACGAGTCCTCGGCCCTCAGCCACACCCACGCTGAAAGAAGAAAAAAGGGCCACATCAGCTAAGGCAGATAATATGAGCAGAAAAGGAAAGAACACAAAAATGTAAATAAAAGGCAAAAGGTACCGCAATGGGGCTACCATGAGGAACAAGGGGCTCCAAGCCATGAGCTTGGAAGGCAGCATCCCAGCGGCGGACCAACACCTTCAACCCGGTGATCAGGCGAAGGGATTGGTCGCACCACTCCCGGGGCATCTGTTAAGAGAGGAATTAAGTTTCAGAGTCAGTCAGATATGGGAATCAGTGCATTCAAAAATAAGTAGCAGTATGAAAAATAGAAGGAAGGATGTTATACCTGCTAAGCGCCAGAAGGAAGGAGAATCTCTAGGGCCACCGACTTAGGGATCCGGATATGATGGAGGACCCCGCCTACAAAAGTGTCCACTGTCTAGGAGAGCTCAGGATGTACAAGGCTCAGGGCAGGAGGAGGAGGACCTCGCACGGCAGCACGAGCTTCTATGGTAGGTATGAGCCTCTCTCAGGCAAAAAATCATGTAGTCACGATCCTCGCCTTTGATCAGTGTGGCAGCATCGAGGCCCACCATGGCTCGAATCATCTCGGCCGTATGGAGGGTGTCAGTCTGACACATCTCCACAGGAGGTGTTCTCTGGATACGAAAATGGTCATACCTCAAGGACTGCCAAACGACGCGTTCACCGAGGTACCACTCTCTACAGAATAGCCCCTCAAGCAAGACAAGGGTCCAGGTAACTTCACGGCTCTGCATCAAATCAGCACCAGCTCGCTCCTCCATGCCCATCCAGATGTCCCAATGGACCTAAAAGTCAAAGGAAGCATGTCAGCAAGCAATGTATGTGCAAAAAGTGAGAAGTAGAAATGAACTAAAGCATAAGTAACTTACCCGATCGGGAGTGAGGTTGTCTAGAAAGAGGCAGTCATCATCTAAGTCCTTCCCACCAAGCTTTTGTACCCCGATGGCATCTGGCCCATCGAAGTGCCTGAGGAATCACAAGCGGGTTGTCACATGAGTTCACTGGTTGGCGCATGCCCAGGAACTCATAAGCCCAAAACAGTAGAAAATCAAGAGAAGCATCAGTGCAGTTCAATTAGATATGCATATATGGAAATGGGAAAGGAAAGTACTAAAAGCAGAGAAAGCAGGCATACCTGTCAAATACGCCAGTATCCACCGACGCTCAGATCAGAAGTCCAGGTGGCTGTACTCATATATTTGTATAATGTAGCTAGTGTGGCTCCTCCCCAGTCATAGGAGCCGATCTGGTCCACCACCACCATGGCAGCGAGATAGTGGAGGTGCACCCTATTCTCTAAGTTCAGGAATAAGGATATCCCAAACATATAGAGAAGGAATGCACACGCCACCCACTCGAAGTGGTGGACCTTGGAGCAAGAAAAATGGCGAAAGGTCTTCTTCAGCCACGTATATCGTATGCTTCCCTTGTCGATGGAAGGGGGCACATGGCCGAGGAGCTGCATAAGAGCCTCGGGGCTCTGGCAGATGTCTGGATCAAATGGGATCGGGTCGCTGCTTACCCGAATCCCGGTAATAAGAGATAAATCAAGAGGGGTAAGGGTCACCTCAAATGTGGGAAGGTGGAAGGTGTTGGTGGTGTCCCACCACCTCTCCATCAGAGCTGTAAGGGTGACCCGGTCATTGCTGGTCCTCTACAGTGTGAAGCTTCCAAAGCGAGCTTGATCAACGATCTCTCAATTATAGGGTAGGAGAGCCGTGTACCACTCCAGAACATTAAATGATCTGCCAAAACCTCAAACGTGAAGTCGCCCCTGAAACAAAATAAAACAAACAAATCAGTAAACAAAAAAACAATAATGGAATCAACAAAATAACGAAAACGAGACAAACAGAAACAATGATGGGATCAAAATCAAAGTACGTGGCAAGATGACTAAAACAAACTAACAATGATTAAAAGAATAGCAAAACGAGACTCAAAATCAATTTTTCACTTAATAGTTCAAAAGAAAGAAAAAACCTATCCTGTTTAGAAACCAACGCTGACTCAACCCAATCAAAATCAATTTGCTAGGATCTAAGTTCAAATTCAACAAAAACCCATTTTCATTCATATTTTCATTCCAAAGTTCAATCTAAAACTCATTTGACATAATTCAACTCCGATCAAAATTCGAGATCAAAAGAAAGTTTCAAATTGGCTCCAAATCGACTTCAAAGTTTAACCACGAAAAATCCAAGTGGTAAATATCATCGAAATTTCATCTCAACAAAAATCAAATTCAAACCTGACCCCAACCTAGCCCCAACCCCATTTGGCCCCAATTTCAAAAGCTAACCAATTCAAAACTCTAATCCAATTGCAAATTAACATACTAACTCGTTAGTTTTGTTTCCCCATCCAAACCAGCCCCTAACTCCATTCCTAATCCACGTTTTCAAAATTTAATTTAGCCCAACACCTACCCAGATTCATCCCCAAATACAAAATCAAACCTAATTCAAATTTATCCAATCAAGCTTGTTTGAAACAAAATTTCAAGTTTGATCGTTGGTTAAAAAATTCATCCAAATTCAAAGATTCTGTTTTAAATTGGGATTCGCTTAAAACTCATTTTAAACCCAAATTTGGGACACAACACAGTTTTCATCTTATCTCAAGATTAGTTTGTCAAAGAAAATTCATATCCAAAACCCGTTTTATTCAAATTGCAGGGTTCTTTTTAAAAAATCAAACCCACTCGTGTTCAATCTAAAGTTCGTTTTCATCCAAATTCAAAAATCCATTCGTTCAATTTAAAGTTTCGTCCAAGAGCAACGATCTACCCAATCCAGGAGCAAGGGTGCACCCGGCATCACCACCACCACCTCCAATACCACTGGAGCTGCCACCCTCATCGCCCATGAAGCTGAACCCAAAACCTCTAACCATGGCAGAGAAAACCAAGGAGATGATAGAGAGAGAGAGAGAGAGAATAAACATGCTTATGAGAGAGAGAGAGTGAGAACTCAAGAGAGAGAGAGATAGAGAGAGTTGAGAGAGATAGAGAGAGCCGAGAGTGAGGGAGATAGAGAACAGATGCGAGAGAGACGAGAGAATGAAAAAAAACACTTCACGCGAATGGTTTTTTTGAATGGTCTCAGAACTTATGTTTTGCTGTTGACCTCACGGCTGTGAGGTCCGCATCATTTAAAACTAGCAGCCAGCACAACTTGACCCAGGTCACAACATTTTATTGTTACGGCCGTGCCTTTTTCCCAACCGTTTCTCAAGGTCGTGAAATGTATGTTCAGGCCGCCTTCTCTTTAGGAAAAAATAGTACAGGCCGCGACATATAAAAGTGACGGCCTCTTTGTTGTTTTATACTTTCCCCTTGTTTGGACCTTGGAACCACCCCGTGTGGGTTTTGAACAATTGAAGGCTCTCTTAGCTCTTCTTCATGATCTAGATGCCTCTTTACCTTGTTGGTCCTCGACACGACCTAAAATTGTTCTTACCACCTTCGATCCTCCTCATGATCTTAAACAGACTCGTCGATCCTTGACATGACTCAAAATTATCCTTAGCACCTTCGGTCCTCTTCGTGACCTTAAATTGACTCATCGGTCCTCGACACAACTCAAAATATTCCTTAGTACCTTCGGTCCTCCTCATGACTTTAACTAACTCGTCGGTCCTCGACGCGACTCAAAACTGTCTTTAGCACCTTCGGTCCTCCTCATGACCTTAAACTGACTTGTCGGTCCTCGACACGACCTAAAGCTATCCTTTACACCTTCGGTCCTTCTCATGACGTTAAACTGACTCGTCGGTCCTCGACACGACTCAAAACTGTCCTTAGCACCTTCGGTCCTCCTCATGACCTTAAACTGACTCGTCGGTTGTTGACACAACTCATCCTTCTCATGACATTAAACCGACTCATCGGTCCTCGACACGACTCAAAACTGTCCTTAGCACCTTTGGTCCTCCTCATGACCTTAAATTGACTCGTCGGTCCTTGACACGACCCAAAACTATCCATAGCACCTTCAATCCTCCTTATGACCTTAAACTGACTCGTTAGTCCTCGACCCGATCTAAAATTATCTTTAGCACCTTCGGTCTTCCTCACGACCTTAAACTGACTCGTCGATCCTCGACATGACTCAAAATTATCCTTAGCACCTTTGGTCCTTTTCTTCACGTTAAACAAACTCATCGGTCCTCGAGATGACCTAAAATTGTCTTGAGCCCTTTTGGTCCTCCTCACGACCTTAAACTAGCTTACTCGTCCTCGCCACGACCTAAAACTAATAGGTTTTCCCCTCTAAGAGTTCGGTCCTCCTTATGACCTTAAACTTATTTGTTGATCTTTACACGACCTTAAAGTGCCCCTTTGACCCATCGGTTCTCCTCGTGACCTTAAACTGACTTGTCCTTCCTCACACAACCTTAAACTAGCTTATTTGTGATGTCCCGTCCTTCGGGCACGTCGGGACATATATAAATATAAATAAAGGAATATTCTAGCCATTTATTCATATTTATGTACATTAGTTATTATATCATAAAAGAGTTCTAAATCGTTCAAAAGTACATAACTATTAGAGTTTCACCAAGAAATTTTAAAAATTACACTAAACACGAGAGAACTGAATATAAGAACAAAAGCAGAGGTCTCAACTCCTCAGAACGCATCAGCAGAATCCACATGCTCTTGGAACTCACCTTGTTCTTTAAACTCTTCTTCTCCCTTTGGGACGACTTTCTCCAAGAACTCCTCCTTACCTGTGGCACGAATGCCATGAGCCAAGGCTCATAAGCAAAATACTCTAACCTTCTAACTAATCTCAAGGCACAAAATTCACTGCAATACATACCATATAACACTCAGTACAGTTTATAGTCAAGGAGACGGACAAATTAATGACAGGATAGTAGATAAGTCAATAAACATTCGTCTATGAGATGCCATGTATGAAATGCAGATGCCCAACCTAGCATGCACCCAAATTATAACAGGAATTTCACGCCGGGAATCACCAAAGTAGACTTGATAAAATTTTGATCACCAAACTTATTCTCGCCTCGTTGCGAATAGTAAATGCTTTGCCGGGCTTTTATACCACAGCTGTTTTACTTAGTGGCAACGGCTTGGGGTGGGCCAACCAATCACCCATCCTTATCTGGGCCAACCAAAATAATCATCCACCCTTATCTGGGTCAACCAAAATAATCATCCATCCTTATTCGGCCCACCCAAAATAATCAAAGTAATAGTCCCACCTTAAGAACCAGGATACTCGTTTGGTGTCAACTCAAAGTCTAAAAGAATTCAAGAGACATTTCACATTATACAAAGTACCAAGATGAAAAATTTAGAACCACCATAATTGAACTCTCTCCAAATTTACCACCGCATTGGAATTAGGTTCACCGAATTAGGCTCTCTCCGAAATTATCCAATTTGCCCCTATCACAACTCAAGGAGCGACGGAATCAAAGAGAAATCAAAACCAAAGAGCTAGTGACGAACCCATGGTGCCTAACAGTATTTATGATAAACCATTTTAAACACCGAGGACGTACCCACTATGTACAAGGGGAATATATCCCAAAATATTTACAAAAATGGCAACCAGGGATGCCTTAAATTTAGAATCAAGAAGAATAATCTCAATACTGTCCATCCCAATAACGATGTACACAAATAGACACCAATATGCAAAGATGCAAGTGACAATGTCAATGATGTATGGTATAGATCTCAAATACAACCATCTATAGTATGGCATCAACTATAGCATGGCATCAACTATAGCATGACAAGATTCAGGGTACCACACGCAAAACATAAGTTCTAAATCATCATATATTCACTTAGAAATACTAATAAACTAATCCAAATCAAACATCGTATAAAAACTCGGGTCTCATAGTAAAGGGTACTCAAACATACACTTAGCAACTTTTAAGGCCAAAAATCAAGTATTAAATTAAAAGAGCCGACAAGATTTTGGGGTATCTAGACTTGGAATCAAGTTATGATTTTTAAATACCGTTTAGATAACAATGTTTTTTACAACTCTCATTTTTAACACCAAGGTCAAACCCTAAGGTAAAAGGGTGAACATAACATCCTAAGCAAAAATAGTTCAGCACTTTTCTCAAGAATTTACCAAAAACATGCTTTTGTTGGTCTCGGCTTTGGGGTATCATATCAAGTCCAAATAAGCCCATTTTTTATTATGTTCTATTTCAACAAGTCCCATACAAGTTTCATGTTTAGATCTATAGGTAGTTGTTTGGAACGAGTTAGACTTTTTGGCCATTTTAGAAAATAGGTTCTGCCAGCTGCCAAAACTCAGCAGAGCCAGTTTTGGACAGAGGGTTTGAAATGGTTTTGGGGTATCATCCCGAGGCTTTAAGATCTAATGTTTTGGAAAAAATTACTTCAATATGTTAGCTAAAATGTTCATGTATACCACATTTGGAATAGGTCACTAAAAATATGTGTTTTAGGTATATAAAAATATGTGAAAAAATATTCCTTGAGGGCTAAAACTCAATAGAGACTTTCAAAGGGGTTTTTACCTATCCAAACTCAATATTTTGTTCTCAGTTTTGGTGGGTAGATATATATACATGTTATCTATAACTTTCATGTTTTGACCAAAGTTCGGATTTTACTTTAAACTAGGGTTTCAAAGTCGGTAGTGTTGACTGGTTGGAAAATGACACACTTTGGTAAAATTGTAATATCTCGAGTTATAGTTATGAAAATGAGTTGAAACCAACTTTGAATGAAAGATAACACGAAAAGATAAATCTAGACATAAAGAACATTCTTAGATCGATTTTCTACATTGAGTTATGGCATTTCAAATCTCAGGGCAGAAACATCAAATTTCTCAAAAAATTAAGCCTCTTAGGGTTCAAGTCTTCTACTTATGTCATGTCATGTTTTTGTTCCATTTCTTTGCATGCTTGTTCTTTAAGCTTTAATATCAAGGCGCCAACACACTTAGAGGTCATCAAACTCAAAGATAACAACACACAACAACATCTCATATCAATCATAAACATAACAGCCCCTAATTTCCAACTACGACACTTTTTTGGTTTGATTTTGGTTCTTGATTTTTTTTTGTTTGAAGGGATGTGTTGGCGGATATTTGGAGGGAAATTAGACACAATTTTTATAGGTTTTACTTACTTGTTTGAGGGCTCAAGGGATGATGGCATGGAAGGACTTAACTTTAGAAAAACTCCTCTCATTGATTCCTTCTTTTTTCTTCCTTTTTCTCCCTCAAACTTATAGAACACTTCAAGAACTCTGAAGGTCGAGTCCCCCACCTCTCTTGCACAAAATTAAGAACGGAATAAGAGGGTGTTTGGCTTGGTTTATATAGGCAAAGGCTAGGGAACAAGAGGGGGAATACAAAATTAATTAAGGTACTTTTTGTTTCCTCTTTTCCTTACACATCACATGGTTTGAGTTGACTTGGTGCAATATTTGAGGGAGATGTATCAGATTTGGTGGAGGGATTATAGCTAGGGGCTGTTTGGGGGACAAAAACCTGACCCCACATCAATCAAGGGGTTTTGCATTGATTTGCGTGCTATTTTGTGCAAGAAAATACATTAAAAGTTAATTTGATGTATCTTTTTGGTGTTTTTTTCTACTAAGACCTATTATTTTAGTATGTTTATGATAAATATAGTATTTTCATGTATTATCATAGTTTTCATAATAATTGATTAAATAGATGTAGTCATTTAAGTCAAATTAAGCTATTTTGGCAATATATGACTTTTTGACTTATTTTGTTGTGTATGAACTTCAATAATGATTTGTTTGCTTTAGTTGACCTATAACACTATATAATTATGTATATAACTTGTTCAACAAGTATTGGATCATCATAATGCTTAATTAAATACATTTCTCATCATTTTAAACTAAAAAGAAAGCAAAAAGCTACTTTTTCTCACTCTTCCCAAGGTGGTCGGCCACTAAGGGGCATTTTTGGAATTGTTTATGTTATTTTTTCCTTTGCTACTTAATTGTAGTTAAATCATTGATTTAGGGTATCCATGTGTCAAAATTTAAATTTTTAAGACTTTTTGCTATACTAGGGGAAAAATGGTCATTTTACCCTATTTATGAGGCTTTATGATTTTTAACTCATTATTTCATAATATTTACTTCATTTAGAATGTTGGGAGACTATCCGGGTGCTAAGATTTTGTTGCCAGAGTTTTGGACCTTTTTAGGGTTTGCGGGCCGAACTTTGGGTTTTCGATTCGAGTTAGGATTTCGAACCTCGTCCGTGCTCTATAGCCTTGTGGACTCTCTGTCACTAATACTAGGGTCCAAATAGGATCTTTACACGGGTCATTATTAATCAGGTTATTACAACTAGGGTTTATACCGGGTCGTTACATTATCGGTCCTCGTTACGACCTAAAATTGATAAGCTTGTCGGTCCTCCTCATGGCTGCCTATTTTGTGACTATATTTTTCATGGCCTTAATATTGTTGTGAAGGCCGTGAGTTTTATGCATGACCAGTAGCTTGAATATGATGTTTAAGTCTCTTCTGCTTATTTTGTACAGCTTGTTTATAGCATGATAAGGACAAAAATATTATTACATGACCCTTAGAATCTTATTTGTTCGTTCACCGCTTATTTGCATGTTTTCCGCTTTACTTTACTCAAACAATACATGTAGCATATCTAAAAAAAATAACTAAGTTGCATAACCCTAAGATCGTAACTAAATTTTTATTTTATTTTTTTCTTTTGTCTGAACTCTTTTTAACCTCTTATTCTGTATATGTTACCTTTAAAAAATTCATAATAAGAACAAACATTGACAAAGTAAAGGTCAACCTTACGGTTGGACGAAAAGAGTGCCTTACACCTTCTCTTTTCGTACCCTAGCCAACGAATCATCTTTTTCTTTGGTTACGTATTTTTTTTAAAGAAAAGGACCCGTAGCCTTCTTTTGTTTTTCTTGGTTTTTTTTAAAAATCAAGTGGCGACTCCATTTTTCAAAGGTTGCTAAGATATCTTGGATTTCTGTTTTAAAAAGGAAAGAGAATATTTTCTAAAAAAACAATAGATGTCCGGTGCATCCCCTACGTGCTCCCATCAAAGCATCCGCACCCACCCATCGATGTTTTCAAGAGAAACCAAAAATGTGTGCTTTCCGTGTCGAGCTATAGAATTGGTATTTATTCATTAGACCTTATGCGACCCAGTGGTGATAAATATGCCTCGGTCTATAAGCATCGTCCGGTCTTGATACTTAATTAACTCAATAAATGAAATTTGGTTGGTGAGCTATATGATGAAAATGATAAATGGAAGATTTTTGGGAGGAACCTTGATGATGGTTGTATTATGGGAAAATGGGAGGAAATTAATTAAAATGGGAAGTCATGGTAACCGGGTGGGTTTGAGATGATGGGGTTAAAGAGCTCATTAATGTATGTGTTGGTTTTGAGTATATAAAAGAAAACTAATTATGTGAATGAAAATTTATTGGAAAGATGGATTTGATTTTTGGCTTAAACATGCTGTGCATCATTCACATGATAATTCTCGCATATCATGCATTTGTTCACATTTATTCTATTTCCTACGAGCCTCAGCTCATTCACATGCGTCATTCATATGTTCTTTGTCTCAAGACCATGTTTTGAACTTTTTGGATAGAATTACATTCTTAGGAAAAGATCTTTTTGAGAAATGTATATTTATAGATGTAATTCTTGATACAATGAATTTTCACTTGAGTTAGTTGATAACAGTCTTGTAAGGCCCTAAGGCCACACGTACTCCTGAACTCTATGCATGTGAGGTTATCGGCCATTGGCTTGGGTCTATTATCGCTCATTTACTAGATTCTATGTGTGAAATCGTTGGATCTTTGATGTTTGCAGATGGTTGGGAGTGCTTTCTCTATCTTTTCTTTTATGATTTGTGTGTGCAATCCTTTGGGAGGCTTGTATGGAAGTACGGTTGAAGTGTAGAAGGTTGGGATTGAAAATTTTGCTTTTAAAAATGGTCCAATGTTGGACTGATTGATGAACCGATCGATTAGTCTATCGATCGGTCTAACGCTGCTCTCGATAGTTTTAATCTGTGAGAGACCAATCTATCGGTCAGCCTACTGAAGCATTTTTTTGGTTCTTTTAGGTTATGAAATCCTTTCTTCAGGAATCTGATTCCTTTCTTTTCAAATGGTTTATTCAAAGAGTTGGTGAGGTTTTGAGCTTTAAGCCCTTTTTACTGAGAAAATCTTCTTTTGGTTGGATTGTCGAGGTTGGATCACACCCCAGAAGCTGAGGGCATAACAGATTTGCATCAAAGCTTTGAGTTCAAATACCTAGGAACCATGGGAGTGGTTGATCCATTGCGTGAGAGTTTGCATTGATGTGTGACATTCATGTGTTGGTGTGTTAGCATGAAATATCTTAGAGATAACTTGACATTTGTATGCTACGTGGTATTTGGGTATGGAGGTTGGATTTTTAGGATGGTGCATCTGGCCTTTGAGCGGCCGGTCAACTAGTTTGAGGATCGAGTTAGAAAGGTGTTTCGCCGACGTCTGTTCTAACCAAAAATCCAAGCGAGTTACCCGGATTGACGTGTCATTATGATTAGTTCACTTCGTTATGTGTTGCATAAAGTATGTTAATGAGATGGTATGTGTTATGCAGTATCATGAGGAGGGACGGTATTGTCTATGAGAGCTGAGTGGGTTTAGACCTTATTGTTGATATCTTTTCTTCGTTCTTTCTTATATAGATAAATGATGCCGAGACGTGGTAGAGGCAGAGGTCGTGGTTGAGGTCATGCATATGCCCATGTTTCGAAAGAAGGGGACATGTATGCCCTGCAGGAACAAGCGGGTGGCATTGACGTTGTTCAAGAGATGCTCATGACCATGCGAGCGCTAGCCGATGCGGCTAGGATTGGAGCTAAAGCTCCCGAGTTAAGGGCTATGGTAGCAATGAGAGAATTTTGACGATTGGATCCTCCAACCTTTTTTGGGGAGCCAGACCCTAAAATTTCTTCGGAGTTGTTAGAGGTGATCATGTCGATCTTCGATACCTTAGAGATCATGGAGGATGAGTTGAGGGTGAGATTGGCAGCGTTCCAACTCCGAGAGGATGCTCGAGAGTGGTGAAAATTTGCTAAAACAACGGTGGAGGGCATGTAGGCCGCCTTCACCATAGTTTTCTTAGAGAAGTATTTCCCAGAGTCTTCGAGGGATACATATCAGGAGGAGTTTCTCTCCCTTATTTAGGGAAATTTGACAGTGGTCCAATACGAGGCCAAGTTTGCGAATCTGTCGCGCTTTACATCCGAAATGGTGGCAACGAAGGAGTTACACACCAAGCTATTTGAAAGGGGCCTTCGACCCTCGATCAAGGATAGGATTGCAGTGTTAGGCTTTCAGGTCTACACAGAGCTTGTGGAGGTCGCTATCAGGGTTGAGAAAGCAATGGCGGAGAGCCACAAGCTGAGGGAAAGCAAATCACATCAGGGAGCTTCTAGGGCACAATCCGAGGGGCATCAAGTAAAGAGGAAAAAGTTAGGAGGATTAGGTTCTTACCCTGTGGGTTCTCATCCACAGCCACGATCGGCACCCGCACCCTTTATGGGTTCATCTAGGAGTTCTAAATGTCAGGAGATCTTATTTTACATGTGCAAACAATTGGGACACCGTTCTACAGATTGCACGTAGAGAGGACAGTAGCAAAACCAGACTCGGGGGAGGACCCCATTTTTATGTTTTTAGTGTGGTCAACTAGGGCATATACGTTGAGATTACCATCAGGGAGGGAGTGGTAAGGGTACTTCAGGAGCACACCAAGGGCAAACATCACAGAGACGATAGGGCTATGGCCAGTCGCAACAACAGTCAGGGGTATAGTCGGCAAGGACCGTAGGAGGGGCTACTTCAGCCCAGTCGGTGAGATAGCCGAGAGCTAGGGGTAACAGTGAGCAGAATTAGGGATATAAGTATACGCCCTCGTGGAGCCCAGCACTTTAATGACACCTACCGTGCCAGACACAGTAGCCAGCCTGTCGATCATTCAAGGTACCTTCCTAGTGTACTGTTCTTAGGCCAGTGTTCTTGTAGACATGAGAGCATCACATTTATTCATCTCATCCGCATTTTCATTTGCATTGGGGTTAAAGGTAAACATATTGGGTAGCACCTTATGTGTAGAGACGCCGATTGGTGGGGCTGCCATGTTGAGACATGTGTGTAGAGCATGTGAGATAGAGATCGCCACTGCTATTTGGCATTCAATTTCATTCTACTCGATATGGCCCCTTTTGATATCATGCCAGGGATGGATTGGTTGATCACATTTTGTCCCTTCATCGACTGTGATCGACGTCGAGTGTTTATTCGCACACCGAAGGGCGATTTCTTCTATTTTGTGGGCGACCGGGATGACGGTTTAATACCTAAACCTCCTTGTTCATGGGACCGAGGCAGTGTCAGCCTCCTTTTCGTAGCCTAGTCTATGAGTGAGACCTGCTCGACTCGTGTAGAGTTTCCTCCTATGGTTTGCGAGTTTTCGAAAGTTTTCTCGAATGATCTATTTGAGCTTCCACCACGGCGGAAAGTGGAGTTTTCCATTGACCTTATTCCAAGGACAGCCCCCATTTATTTGCCTTCGTACCATTTTGCACCAGCCAAGCTACTAGAGCTGAAAGTGTAGGTCCAAGAATTGTTGGACAAGGGTTTTATTCGTCCTAGTGTGTCACCTTAGGGAGCACCGGGGTTGTTTGTAAAGAAGAAAGATGGATCCTTGTGCATTTGCATAGATTACTATAAGTTAAGTCATGTGACCGTAAAGGATAAGTACCCTATGCCTTGTATCCACAACTTGTTTGACCAATTGAAGGGTTCATGTTATTTTTCGAAGATAGACTTGAGATCGAGTTACCATTAGTTGAGGGTCAAGGAGGAGGATATCCCAAAGACCGCTTTTCATACCCGATATGGGCACTTTGAGTTTTTTTGTCATGCCATTCAGGCTGACTAACGCACCGGCGACATTCATGGATCTCATGAACCGTATCTTTCACCCATACCTTGATAAGTTTGTGGTAGTGTTCGTGGATGACATCCTTATCTATTCACCATCTGAGGAGGTGCATGAGGAGCATCTTTGGATTGCTCCACAGTTGTTGCGAGAGTATCGGTTATATGTAAAGTATGATAAATGTGAGTTCTAGTTATCTAAGGTGAAGTTTCTAGGGCATATAGTTTCGAGAGATGGAGTAGTAGTGGACTCCTCTAAGATAGAAGCGGTAATGTGTTGGGAGAGGCCGAAGAACGTGTTTGAGATTCGAAGCTTTTTAGGCTTGGCGGGTTACTATCGACGGTTTGTGAAATATTTTTCTAGACTTCCAGCACCAATGACACGCCTCACGCAGAAGGGAGTTAAATTTGTATGGATCGAAAGTTATGAGTTCACCTTCTAGACCTTGAAGGGACGATTGACTAGTGCACCTATCCTAATTATACATAAGAGAAGACTTGGCTATGGTGTGTATTATGATGCGTCACATGGGGGACTAGGTTACGTGTTGATGCAAGAAGGCAAGGTGGTTGACTATGGGTCGAGATAATTGAATATTCATGGGAAGAATTACCCTACCCATGATTTAGAGCTTGTAGCGGTGGTCTTTGCTTTAAAGACCTAAAGGCACTATTTGTATAGAGAATGCTTTGAAGTATTCTCGGACTGTAAGAGCTTGAAGTATTTATTTTCACAAAAGGGCTTGAACGTGCATCAGAGAAGATGGATGAAGTTCTTGAGACATTATAACTTTGATCTGTAGTACCATTCGGGCAAGGCCAACGTGATTGTAACACCTTGCTCTTGCAAGGCACCAAACCTGTACAAAGGGATGGGATCCTGCCGCCGACTAGTGGCCAAAGAGAAAGACAAGGGATAAAGATATTAAGAGACCAAACAAGAACTTTTAAGCAACCACAATACCTTAATGTCAAAAAAGGTTTACATGAGTCACTAGGAATTTTCCATCCCAAGGACTCAGCTCAAAAGCCATAAAAGTACAAACCCCCGCTTAATGGGAAACCTCCCCTATAGGGACAAGTGAAAAAATTCATAGTTGGGTAACCTCCTTCATAACGGGATATAAGGGGTCGAAAACTCTTGTATCTTGGTATTTTTGAACAATCACACAACATTAACCATACTTTCATAGTAACATCATGCTAGCTCAGAATATCATAGATAGCATACTTGTATTAAAAACATCATGACTTTTGAAAACAATAGGTTAATGCGATCGTCAAACTGGTCTTAGTTCAAAACACGCACTTTAAAGCATTTTCATGCCTCATTTACATAAATTCAAGTTCAAGATAATGGCTAAGCACTCTCACCTTGTATTATATGCGTATGAACCGAGCCTCCCCAGTAAGCTAAGTAGAACCCCCGGGTTCTACAACCTTCGTGCCTAATAACCAAAACACGACTCGACCGTTAACACGAAATTCTTCTCTTTTAGCATATGAAATTAAAACGATTCGGACCATTGAATATTTTCTTTAATTTCAGGGACCATGATTACTTTCTTTTTAGGTTTAAGGGGTACTACGCACTTACCCAATCCTTCATTTGTTGAAAGATTTAACTTAACCATTTATTAATCTCTTTCAATCACTAAATTCCAAGGTACCGCAGCATTTTGAGGTATTTAGACTTGGAGTTGGATTATGATTTTTGGTGAAGATTTATATTAAAATATTTTCTACAACTTTCATGTTTTACACCAAGGCCAAAACCTAAAGAAACTAGGTGAAAAATTGGACGGAAACAGAAACGGTTCAGCACTTGCACAGAAAATTGGCCAGAAAAGTGTCTCTGTTGGTCTCAGTTTTGGGGTATCAAAACAACTCAAAGTGAGCCCATGTTTGGATATGTTCTATTATAACATGTCCCCTACAAGTTTCATGTTTAGCTCTAAAGGTAGTTGTTTGGAACAAGTTAGAGTTTTTGGACATTTTATAAAATAGGTTCTGTCTGCCGCCAAAACTCAGTAGAGCCAATTTTGGACAAAGAGTTTAAAAAGGTTTTGAGAGACTTTTCCAAGGCCTCTAGGTCTGAATTTTGGACTAAAAGTATTTTAATATGTTATCTACAATGTTCATGTAGACTACATTTGGATTAGGTCACTAAAAATAGGGGTTTTGGGCTACAGAAAAATATGTGACAGAGGTGTCCTATGAGGGCTGAAACATAATAGAGAGATTCAAAGTGGTTTTAACCCCATCCAAACTCAATATATTGCGCTCATATTTTGTGGGTAGGAAGATATACATGTGATCTACAACTTTCATGCTTTGGCCAAAGCTCGGATCTCATTTTAAACTAGGGTTTTTAGGTCTGGATTGTTGACTAGTCTGAAATCGACCCAATTTGGTAGAATTGCAATATCTCGAGTTCCACCCACTCAAATGTGTTCAAACCAATTTTGGATAAAAGACAACAAAAAAACCTAGGTCTGGACATGAAGAACTCACTTATATCAATTTTTTACATTGAGTTATGATGTTCCAAAGATCAGGACATAAAGCACAAAATGCCCAAAACTCAAGCCTATTTTGGTTCTAGCCTCTTAGTGTCATGTGTGTAAGTTTTTGACCCATCTTACTTGTATACATGTGTCATACTTTAATATATCAATATTCCAGAGCTTATAGAAGTCATGGAACCCATAAAAAAATCCACACCAACTCACAACTTCAACATTCATACCAAATAGTCCTAAAAATCTAACCATGACGCCTTTATTTTTGAGTTTTTGGTTCTTGATCTTATATTTGTGTTTGAAAATAATTAAAGAGGTATTTGATATGTAAAAAATCAGAAGTGTTAGAGCCTTGATTACCTTGCTTTGAAGTTGTTTCTTGGTGATGGAAAATCTTGGACTTAGCTTTCAAGCTCCATGGATCCTCCTCTTTCTTCTCTTCTTTCTCTCTCTCTCTCTCTCTCTCTATATATATATATATATGTATATATATGCACGAAATTTTGAAGAAAAAGGGTGGGTTGGGTCTCTTTTTTATAGCCAAATGTCAAAATAGGAAGCTTCCTTAGGAAGCTTGGTTAACCATAGGTTTAGGAGACTAACCTTAGTTTTTTTATACTTAACTTGAGTTTATGAAACTTGCTCACCAAGTTTGACACGTTCTCCTAGGTTAGCCACTTGAGTGTACATATATATATATATATATATTTATATCAAAATAATTTTCTTTATTTAATTCTAGGAGAAAATTCGGGTATTTTTCACATAGGTTCGTTTCTTGACTTTTCGAGCTTAACTCTTATCTTAAACGACTTGGGCTTCTAACTTTGACTTCTTATTCTCAATCTTAGGGTTAGTTGATAACCACCTTGTAAGGTCCTAAAGCCACACGTACTCATGAACTGTATGCATGTGAGACTATCAGGCATTGCCTTAGGTTTATTATCGCTCGTTTATAAGATTTTATGTGTGAAATCGCTGGATCTTTGATGTTTGGAGATGGTTAGGAGTGTTTTCTCTATCTTTTCTTTTATGATTTGTATGTGGAATCCTTTGGGAGGCTTGTATAGAAGTATAGTTGAAGTGTGAAAGGTTGGAATTCAAAATTTTGCTTTCAAAAATGGTCCAGTGTTGGACCGATCGATGGACCGATTGATCGATCTATTGATCGGTATAATACTGCTCCCGGTAGTTTCAGTCTGTGAGAGACTGATCAACCGGTCAGCTTGCTAAAGCATTTTGTTTTGGTTCTTTGGGTTCCGAAATCCTTTCTTGAGGGATCTGATTCCCTTTTTTTTCAAATGATTTATTCAAAGAGTTGGTGAGGTTTTAAGCTTTAAACCCTTTTTACTGAGAAAATATTCTTTTGGTTGGATTGTCGGCATTTGATCATGGCCTGGAAGTTGAGGGCGTGACACACCACATGATAAACACGTGAATGAAGGTCACATCCCCAAATTTCCCGGATTGGGGTAAGAAGATGTGATTGACAAAATGGGGGAGACGTCTCATTTCTGGTTCAAAGTATTAGCCTCTAAAGGCTTGGTGGGGTCAACAACCTCAATCTCAAAAATTTGTTTGACAGCCGCATGAAAAGAGAAACCTTCGATGGTTCTCTTTTTCTTATTATAGGGGACAACTAGACGGCCTTTAGGGAGACCGAGAATAGAGTTCAGGGTTTTTGATGTGAGGTGAATATCAACACTATTCACCCAAGTGGTGATGATGGTGTCAGAGGGGTCGGTTACTTTGATGTGTGTGTAGAATAATTTCACCAGGGAGGGGTAATGGTGGTCACGGATCTGTAGAAGATCCATCCAACCAAGGGTGGTGAACCACTCAGAGAAGCGCATTTATATGGAATCGATCAAGTGAAAATCTATAGATTGATCGGAGATTACCTTTCAATTGACGAAGGATGCAAAGTAGGGATTCTTGTATTTCATGAACATGAACTTTAAGGTGGAGTCGATACCTATGCCAATGCTCGGTACAGTCGCCGCCATTTTCTTTTTCGCCACCTTAGGGTTTGAGGTTTCACTGGCATGTTGTCGCTTGATTCCTTTGCCCATTGTTCGCGGTGGCATAGGTGGTGAGAGAGAGAGAGAGAGAGAGAGAGGTAGGCCCTTTCTTTGGATTAATCCCCGTAAAAGCGTGCTCTTGGGTGGCTCACCCATCAGTGTTTCTGAGAGAAACCAAAATTGTTCGCTTTTTTTGTCGGGCTATAGAATGGGTATTTATTCATTGGATCTCGTGTGGCCCGGTTGTGATAAATATGCCTAAGTCTATAGGTGCCGTTTGGCCTTGGTACTTAATTAACTCAATAAATGAAATCGGGTTAGTAAGCCATATGATGAAAATAATAAATGCAAGATTTTTGGGAGAAACCTTGATGATGGTTGTATTATGGGAAAATTGAAGAAAATGAATTGAAATGGGAAGTCATGGTAACCGGGTGAGTTTGAGATGATGGGGTTAAAGAGCTTATTAATGTATGTGTTGGTTTTGAGTATATAAAAGAAAATCGGTTATATAGATGAATATTTATTAGAAAGATGGATTTGGTTTTTGGCTTAGACGTGTTGTGCATTCACATTATCATCCTTGCAAGTCATGCGTTTGTTCACATTTAGTCTATTTTCTACAAGCCTCGGCTCATGTTATTTAAAAATCTTTCAGGTGATAACGGAAAGAAGGTGGTTAACTGAAGAGCTTGGTCTCAAGACCATGTTTTGAACTTTTCGGATAGAATTGCATTCTTAGGGAAACATCATTTTGAGAAATGTATATTTGTAGATGTAATTCTTAATACAATGATTTTTCACTTGGGTTAGTTGATAACCATCTTGTAACGTCCTAAAGCCACACGTACTCATGAACTTTATGCATGTGAGACTATCAGGCATTGCCTTTGGTTTATTATCGCTCGTTTATAAGATTTTATGTGTGAAATCGTTGGATCTTTGATGTTTGGAGATGGTTGGGAGTGTTTTCTCTATCTTTTCTTTTATGATTTTTATGTGGAATCCTTTGGGAGGCTTGGATAGAAGTATGGTTGAAGTGTGAAAGGTTGGAATTGAAAATTTTTCTTTCGAAAAGGGTCTAGTGTTGGACCGATCGATGGACCGATTGATTGGTCTATTGATCGGTATAATACTGCTCTTGGTAGTTTCAGTCTGTGAGAGACTGATCAATCGGTCAGCTTGCTAAAGCATTTTGTTTTGGTTCTTTGGGTTCCGAAATCCTTTTCTTGAGGGATCTGATTCCCTTTTTTTTTCAAATGGTTTATTCAAAGAGTTGGTGAGGTTTTGAGGTTTAAACCCTTTTTACTGAGAAAATCTTCTTTTGGTTGGATTGTCGGCATTTGATCATGGCCTGAAAGTTGAGGGCGTAACACACCACATGATAAACACGTGCATAAAGGTCACATCCCCAAATTTCCCGAATTGGGGTAAAAAGATGTGATTGACAAAATGGCGGAGACTTCTCATTTCTGGTTCAAAGTATTAGCCTATAAAGGCTTGGTGGGGTCAACAACCTCAATCTCAAAAATTTGTTTGACAGCCGCATGAAAAGAGAAACCTTCGATGGTTCTCTTTTTCTTATTATAGGGGACAACTAGACGGCCTTTAGGGAGACCGAGAATAGAGTTCAGGGTTTTTGATGTGAGGTGAATATCAACACTATTCACCCAAGTGGTGATGATGGTGTCAGAGGGGTCGGTTACTTTGATGTGTGTGTAGAATAATTTCACCAGGGAGGGGTAATGGTGGTCACGGATCTATAGAAGATCCATCCAACCAAGAGTGGTGAACCACTCAGAGAAGCGCATTTATATGGAATCGATAAAGTGAAAATCTATAGATTGACCAGAGATTACCTTTCGATTGACGAAGGATGCAAAGTAGGGATTCTTGTATTTCATGAACATGAACTTTAAGGTGGAGTCGATACCCATGCCAGTGCTCAGTGCAGTCGCTGCCTTCTTCTTTTTCGCCACCTTAGGGTTTGAGGTTTCACTGGCGTGTTGTCGCTTGATTCCTTTGCCCATTGTTGCGGTGGCATAGGTGGTGAGAGAGAGAGAGAGGTAGGCCCTTCCTTCGGGTTAATCCCCATAAAAGCGTGCTCTTGGGTGGCTCACCCATCGGTGTTTCTGAGAGAAACCAAAATTTTTCGCTTTCTTTGTCGGGCTATAGAATGGGTATTTATTCATTGGATCTCGTGTGGCCTGATTGTGATAAATATGCCTAAGTCTATAGGTGCCGTTTGGCCTTGGTACTTAATTAACTCAATAAATAAAATCGGGTTGGTAAGCCATATGATGAAAATAATAAATGCAAGATTTTTGGGAGAAACCTTGATGATGGTTGTATTATGGGAAAATTGAAGGAAATGAATTGAAATGGGAAGTCATGGTAACCGGGTGAGTTTGAGATGATGGGGTTAAGGAGCTTATTAATGTATGTGTTGGTTTTGAGTATATAAAAGAAAATCGGTTATATGAATTTATATTTACTAGAAAGATGGATTTGGTTTTTGGCTTAGACGTGTTGTGCATTCACATTATCATCCTTGCATGTCATGCGTTTGTTCACATTTAGTCTATTTTCTACGTGCCTCGGCTCATGTTATTTAAAAAATTTTCTGGTGATAACGGAAAGAAGGTTGTTAACTGAAGAGCTTGGTCTCAAGATCATGTTTCGAACTTTTTGGATAGAATTACATTCTTAGGGAAAGATCATTTTGAGAAATGTATATTTGTAGATGTAATTCTTAATACAATGATTTTTCACTTGGGTTAGTTGATAACCACCTTGTAAGGTCCTAAAGCCACACGTACTCATGAACTGTATGCATGTGAGACTATCAGGCATTGCCTTAGGTTTATTATCGCTCGTTTATAAGATTTTATGTGTGAAATTGTTGGATCTTTGATGTTTGGAGATGGGTGGGAGTGTTTTCTCTATCTTTTCTTTTATGATTTGTATGTGGAATCCTTTGGGAGGCTTGTGTAGAAGTATGGTTGAAGTGTGAAAGGTTGGGATTAAAAATTTTGCTTTCGAAAAGGGTCCAGTGTTGGACCGATCGATTGACCGATTGATCGGTCTATTGATCGGTATAATACTGCTCTCGGTAGTTTCAATCTGTGAGAGATTGATCAATCGGTCAGCTTGCTAATTCATTTTTTTTTGGTTCTTTGGGTTCCGAAATCCTTTCTTGAGGGATCTGATTCCCTTTTTTTTCAAATGGTTTATTCAAAGAGTTGGTGAGGTTTTGAGCTTTATACCCTTTTTACTGAGAAAATCTTCTTTTGGTTGGATTGTCGGCATTTGATCATGGCCTGGAAGTTGAGGGCGTGACACACCACATGATAAACACGTGCATGAAGGTCACATTCCCAAATGTCCCGGATTGGGGTAAGAAGATGTGATTGACAAAATGGTGGAGACTTCTCAGTTCTGGTTCAAAGTATTAGCCTCTAAAGGCTTGGTGGGGTCAACAACCTCAATCTCAAAAATTTGTTTGACAGCCTCATGAAAAGAGAAACCTTCGGTGGTTCTCTTTTCCTTATTACAAGGGACAAACAGACGGCCTTCGGGGAGACCGAGAATAGAGTTCAGGGTTTTTGATGTGAGGTGAATATCAACACTATTCACCCAAGTGGTGATGGTGGTGTCCGAGGGGTCGGTTACTTTGATGTGTGTGTAGAATAATTTCACTAGGGAGGGGTAATGGTGGTCACGGATCTGTAGAAGATCCATCCAACCAAGAGTTGTGAACCACTCAGAGAAGCACATTTATATGGAATCGAAAAAGTGAAAATCTATAGATTGACAAGAGATTACCTTTCGATTGATGAATGATGCAAAGTAGGGATTCTTGTATTTCATGAACATGAACTTTAAGGTGGAGTCGATACCCATGCCAGTGCTCAGTACAGTCGCCGCCTTCTTCTTTTTTGCCACCTTAGGATTTGAGGTTTCACTGGCGTGTTGTCTCTTGATTCCTTTGCCTATGGTTCGCGGTGGCATAGGTGGAGAGAGAGAGAGAGAGAGGGAAGATAAGTCGACACTAGGGTTTGCAGAGGGAAAACAGAGAGAGAGGAGATGAACGGTTGGTTTGGAAACTAAAAGGTTGAGCACAAAAGTGAAAAAGGGGGGAAACTGCCTATATATATACTTTACAAATTTTGTCGACACAAATCTCATAGGTGTTGACACCTTTCACGCGACATTGAGGGTGTTCAAAAATAGAAATTGTGCCGACACTATTTCAACATGGTGTCTACACTTTCGACTCATTGAGTTGACACTCTTCATAAGTTAGTCGATATAAATTTTATCGAAAGCAAGATTTTGAAGCGTGTCAACACTATATAGCTGGTGTCCACACTTTTATCAAAATGTGTCGATACTATATAGCGTTTTATGTCAACACTTTGACACATGTGTTGACACTTTTTAACATTGTGCGACACTTTTTACACATCAAAATAAGGCATGAAAAGCATTGAACAGTCATGATTAATATGGCATATAAGCATCAACTTGGAGCGCATAGCATACTAAGTTCTCTTCTGATATAACAAAATATTTCTTCATTAAGAGGTTTGGTGAGAATATCAGCAAGTTGGTGGTCTGTGCCTACAAATTCAAGTTCTATATTTTTCTTTTGAACATGATCTCTAATGAAATGATGTCTAATCTCTATATGCTTTGTTCTAGAGTGTTTTATAGGGTTCTTGGATATATTAACGGTACTAGTGTTGTCACACTTAATGGGAATGTGATCTAAACATACACCATAGTCTTCTAGTTGTTGTTTCATCCAAAGAACTTATGCACAACAACTACTAGTTGCAATGTACTCAGCCTCAACTGTAGATAAGTCTACTGAGTTCTGTTTCTTGCTAAACCATGATATGAATGAGTGCTCTAAAAATTGACATGTTCCACTTGTACTCTTTTTATCAATTTTACAACCAGTAAAGTCCGCATCAAAATAGCCAAATAGCTCAAAGGTTATTTTTCTAGGATATAATAATCCTAATTTTTATGTACCTAAGAGGTATCTAAAGATGCCCTTAACAGCAATCACATATGATTCTTTAAGACTAACTTGAAATCTAGCACATATGCATACACTAAGCATGATGTTAGATCTACTAGCAGTGAAGTAAAGTAAAGAACTAATCATACCTCTGTATCTCTTTTCCTCTACTCTTTTACTATTTTCATCTTTGTCAAGCTTTGTTAAAGGGCACATGGGAGTTCCCATTGGTTTGCATTTTGCATAACAAACATCTTCAACAAATCTCTGGTATACTTGGAATGATTAATGAAAATCCTTTCTTGTGTTTGTTTGATTTGAAGTCCAATGAAGTAATTGAGCTCACCCGTTATTCTTATTTCAAATTCTCTCTGCATGCACTTATCAAAGTCCTTGCAAAGAGTTTCATTAGTTGAGCAAAAAATAATATCATCTACATAGATTTGTACAACTAACATATCTTTTTCTTTAGACTTGATAAAAAGAATTGTATCAATTTTTCTCTTGAAAACTCATTTTTAATCAAAAATTTGCTAAACCTTTCATACCATGCTCTTGATGCTTGCTTCAAACCATAAAGAGCCTTGGTGAGTTTGTAAATATGATTTGGAAAATCTAAAATTTTAAAACTAGGAGGTTGTTTCACAAAAATTTTCTCAGAAATAAAACTATTTAGAAAATCACTTTTAACATCCATTTGATAAAGTTTGATATTTTTAAAACAAGCAATATCCTAAGGGCTTCAAGCCTAACCACATGAGCAAAATTTTCATTAAAATCAATATCTTCTTATTGATTGTAACTTTGGGGTACCAATCAAGCTTTGTTTCTGAGAACTACTCTATTCTCATTCATTTTATTTCTAAAAATTTATTTTTTACCAATAATGGAGTGATCCTTAGGTCTTGACTAAAGTTCAAAACTTTATTTTTCTCAAATTAATTTAGCTCTTCTTACGTAGCCAAGATTCAAAAATCATCGTTTTCAGCTTCCTTAAAATATTTTAGTTTAGTCTGGAAAATACATGCTAAATTATCACAAATATTATGTAAAAAAAATTTAATTTTTATACCTTAAGCTGGATCACCTATGATCAAATCATTTGAATGACCATGAGCATACCTTCATTCCTTAGGCAAATTTGAATTTTTCTAGTTGGAGGGACTAGTAGCCTGTTAGTCTCTAATTTGCTGAACATTTAAAGCTTCCTCTTGATTTGGTTCATCTTGGTCTTTGATGAAGATGTCTTCAACACTTTTTTCTATATCAACCAAATTATCTTCACAAAATTCCTTAGAAGAACCGGTGTTAGTTTCATAAAAAAACAACATATATAGACTCTTCAACAACTAGGGTCCTTTTGTTGAAAATTCTATAAGCTTTACTAAATATAGAATAGCCTAAGAAAACACCTTCATCAAATTTTATACCGAACTTGTCCAAAAAAATTTTGTTCTAATTTAAAACAAAATATTTGCAACCAAAAGCACGAAAATAACTGATATTTGATTTTTTTTCATTCCATAGCTCATATGGAGTTTTTTTAAGTGAAGCTCTCGAATCATGCCTCTGTTCACAATATAGCAAGCTGTGTTGACAGTCTCGGCTCAAAAGTATCTTGGGAGGTTATTTTCATAAAGTATGGTTCTAGCCATTTCTTCTGCAGTCATATTCCTCATCTCAACACACCATTTTGTTGAGGGGTTCTGAGAGTAGAGAAGTTATAGTCTATACCACTGTCATCACAAAAATTTTCAAAATCTTTGTTTTCAAATTCCCTACCATGATCACTTATGATACTTGTGATTTGAAAACATTTTTCATTTCAAATTCTTTGAGACAGTTTCGAAAAACCTGCAAAGGTTTCATTCTTATGAGCTAGAAATAACACCCAAGTGTATTTAAAAAAATCATTAACTACAACAAATGCATATCTCTTGGCAACAAGACTAAGAGTCCTTTTTCGACCAAATAAATCTATGTGCAACAGTTGTAAAGTCCTAGAAGTAGAAATTACCATTTTAGATTGAAAAGAACTTCTAACTTGTTTTCCTTGTTGACATGCATCACAAATTGTCTTTTTAAAATTAGATTTGTGGTAAACCAATCACCAACTCTTTTTTAAAAAGTTTTGAAATCAAGTTCATGTGAGCATGTCCAAGCCTTCTATGTCATAACTAAATATTATCACTCAAGGCAGCTAAGCACTTTGTGCCATTTTTGGATAGATCATTAAGATTGAAAGTGTAAACATTTTCATACCTATGACCTTAAAAAATAACTTTGTTGTCGATTGAGTTTTCAATAACGCACTTAGCATAATCAAAGAAAACCTTGTGGCATTTGTCACAAAGTTGATTGATGCTAAGAAGGTTATGTTTTAAACCATTAACAAGCAAAACATTTTCATTAGAAGAGGAAGGAGTTTTACCAATATAACTAATTCCTATGATTTTGCCCTTGCTATTGTCACCAAATGTCACAAATTCACCATTTTTGGGCATAAGAGAGGCAACCATTGACTTGTCACCTGTCATGTGTCTTGAGCAGGCACTATCAAGGTACCAAATCCCTTCCTTGAATGAAGACTTGAGACACACCTGCAAAGGATATCAAATTTTAATTTTTGGTACCCAAATTTTCTTGGGTCCATTGGTGTTAGTTCCATGTGGGTGTGTTCTCTTTGGAACCCAAACCCTTTTAGTAGGTAAAACATGTGATTTTCTATATGGACAATATGTGACAGTGTGTCCATACTTATAGTAATGAAAGCAAGTAGCATTTGAATGCATTGAGAATACTTTAACAAAAATATTGCTAAAAAATTTTTGTTTCTTCTTTGGTTGATAGCCTATACCAGTCTTGTTAAAAACACATTTTTGCATAGTAAGGAGCTTATCTAAGTTTTCTTTTCTAAGAGTAAACTTATAGACAATATTTGTAAGAACTTCAACTTTCTCTTTTAAAGATAGGTTTTCATCTTGCAAAGTAGTAGCTTGTTTTGAAAGTGCAAGTTTTTCATCTTTTAAGGATTCAATTTCAACAGATGAGGAAAGAATCAATTTTTTAAGAATAGCATTTTTGGCACTCATTTTTCTTAACTCATCATGCAAATCTTCAAATGCAACTTGAAGTTCTTTTAAAGAAAAAGAGTCATTGGTTACCTTATTGTCTTCTTTGGTCATGAGGAAAAGATTACCAACTTTATTTTCCTCCTTTTAATCCTCGGAGGTGCTATCATCACTTTTACCCCATGCAGCCAATATAGCCTTCTTGAACCCTTTTTTGAAGTGCTTTTTGAGTTGAGGACATTCGGCCTTCATATGACCATGCTTTTTTCATTCAAAGTAAATGATCTCATCCTTCTTATGGTCATTCTAGAATTTTCTTGATTCCCCTTTGAAGTTGTTGGCTCACCTTTGTGCCCATCTTTCTTGAAGAACCTTTTTCCTTCTTGTTCCTTACTTCTAAGAAACCTTTTGAACTTTCTTGTACTGAGAACAAGGTCTTCATTTTCATCACTTGAGGAGTCTTCATCATATTCATTTTTTAGGATGGCCTTTCTTCTTTTTGCTGTCATCTTCATCATCCATCTTGATGTTCATCTCATGGTCATGAGTAACCCAAGAAGTTCTTCCAAACTAAGTATGGTGAGGTCCTTAGCCTCTTGAATGGATGTTACTTTAGCTTCCCAACTCCTAGGCATACACCTTAGAATCTTTCTAACCATTTTTGCATTAGAATACACCTTACCAAGAGATTTTAGTCCATTAATGATATCAGTGAATCTAGTAAACATTCAGAAATGATTTCATCATACTTCATCTTAAACAATTCATAGTTATGAACAAGCATGCTTATTTTAGATTCTTTAACTTGGTTAGTTCTCTCATGGGTAACCTCAAGTCTATCCCATATTTCTTTGGCAGTGTCATAGGTGGAGTTCCTATTGAACTCATCAGGGTTAAGAGAGAAATATAAAAGTTTCATGGCCTTAGCATTTATTTGTATCTTTCTTATATCAGTGTCAGTCCATTCATTCTCAGGTTTAGGGGCAGTTACCTCTTCTATCACTTTGGCAGGCCTTTTTGATCCATTTCTAATGACCCTCCGTAGGTCATAGTCAACAACTTATTTGTAAATCCGCATCCTAGCTTCCTAATAATTGTAGTTTGTTCCATTAAACAAGGGAAGTTTATTGGTGGACTGGCCTTCCAATTGAATTGGCTAAATATTGGTTGATGTGGATCCTCTTTGATTGTTAAGGCACTGAGCAAGAGTCCAAGCTTTGATACCAATTGTTTGTCCTATGCAACCTAAGATGGGGTGAATTGAGTTATAAAAACAATAATAATTATTTTAAAACTATTTCGAGAACCTTTTAATAAATATCATAGATAATCTACCAACAAAAAAATTAAAGAGGTTAGGATGAGAAATATAAACCAGATACCAAGATTTATAATGGTTTGACTTCTAAGCCTACGTCCAGTCCTCAAGACTTCCCTTAAGAATTTGCACTAAAATCGAATACTTTACAAGTGCATTCAAAAACCTTTAAAGCTTCAACAGGTTTCTACAAGCAATCCACTATTTTTCTAAATTTTCTTGAGCTCTTCTTTAAGAAGCTCTCACACTCTCTTAAAGGATTACAAGGGTTGCTCTCACCCTATTTTACAATGTGATTGAATCATAGATTCACTAACTAACACTCCTTACAATGATTAAAAACAAATGAGCAAACAAGTGAGAGTATTGGTGTGAGACTCGGTTTCGTTTCTTTTTCGTTATATATATATTCAATGTGTTGGCTTATGTTTTATCGTTGTAGAAAAGCATGTGTATTTGTGTTTTACGCTTATTCGGGTTTCAAAAGAGCATGTTTGGTTGGCTTTGTGGCTGTAAAACTTGTTTCCTTCGCTAAGGTTGTTTTCTCCGTCGTCAGTTAACTGGACTGGGTGATCTAGTCGACTGGATTGACAGTGTGTGGATCAGTCGACTGGATGGAGTCGGTGGATGGTTATCAAATTCCAGTAGCCTTTCTAGTCCACTGGATTGGGGGATCCAGTAAACTGAACTCCTGTTTTGGCGTGGCCTATAAATATCTGACCCTTGGAAGATATTTTGAAATTTTCTTTCTTCTTGCCTAAGTTTCTCTTTTACAGATAAAACCTCCACTTTCTCTCTAGCTTTCGGGTGGGCCCAGGCTTTGTTTTTGGCAATCGAATAGCGAATCCTTGCTTTTTTTGCTGAGGTATTGTAGGATCCTAGACTATATTTTTTTCAAATGGTGCTACGTATGATTATACAATTTTCTACCAGTTGAAAATGGTTTAAATGCTGTATTTTATGTTTAAACCATGTGTGTTTGGATAAAAAGCATGTTTTAATCTTTTTCTTGGTTTTTACATGATATGACCATGTGGATGTTCGTGATTTTCAAAAAGGCAATTTTGAAAATGGAGAAGTTATGAAAATCTTGAAAACTGTGTTTTGGAGGTTTGAAGCTAACCCTTGGGGTTGAGACTTGAATTTTTAAATGTTTTGATAAAACAATGGAAACTTGTTTTAAATGTTGTTCGTCCTCTATGATTAATGGATGACATGGCGGATGGCCATTGGATCTTTTTATACATGATGATGTCTAGTGCGAAATGTTTTCGTAGTCGAGCTACGTGCTGGTTTTTAATGATTCTATAGATGTGCCATGATAGTGTGGTGGGTGCTTCGCTCCCTCGGGTTAAGCCCGTAAAGAAGTCGTGGGTGCTTCGCTCCCTCAAGTTAAGCCCATAATGAAGTGGTTGCCCCTGTGTGTGGCTTGCGTTGTTATGACTCCGTATAGAACTTGTCATTACCTAGCAAGTCTCTATATGGCTTGGGCCTAGAGTAATGGGCATGAGTCTATAGTTGTTACCTTTGTCCCGGGTGTTACAGTTGGTATATAGGAATCATTCTCGGCTGTGTGATCCGAGTGAAAAATAGCGTTTTGTTACTGTCTTTCTTTAACTGTAAAACGTTATTTGCTGTTAGGAATGTATACTGAAAAGCCATGCTTTTTAGGTATTTTATTCTTGATCCCTGGCATATTAATGAGAAATATTT
>JAOTRH010000013.1:12704638-12766722 GCA_034768845.1 Heliamphora exappendiculata | reverse complement strand
TGTTTGAGGAGTCATAATGGATAAATAAATAAATATTATTTATTTATTTATTCCCAAAATATCCCTAATGCCAAACTATTGCACGCCGTGCCCGGCGTCTTGCCATGCGCGTGCCCTATGCCGCACGCTGACCTGCACCCATGCACGCTGCTACTGCCTTGTGCTGCGCTGCTGTATGCCGTATGGTCTTGTCAGGGCATCGTGACACATTTCGGGGTTAATGTTGCCAGTACTCCTGAACACCATCGTGGGCTTACTCTGGGCTTATCTTTGCCACGACCACACAATGTCACGGGGATGGCCTTATCAAAGAGCAACCCGTGACACCGGGGCACGACGACCAGCATTTCTTGGACACATTGAATGCTGATCGAGTATGTCATTGTTCTCTTCTTATTTTCATTTCCATTCTTTCATTCACACTCCTTTCTGACATACTTCACTACTTTGTAGGTTCGCTGGCACCTCCGGGTAAGCATAGAGGAGTGAGCTGACGAGGACTTGATGTAGAGCCGAGAGGTTAGTCGGACCCGCGTCTTGCTTGAGGGTCCATTTTGCAGAGAGTGGTACCTTGGCGACCGCGTGGTTCGTCAGTCCCTGGAATACGATCACTTTCGTGTTCCAAGGGCACCTCCAGTTGGGATGCGTCAGATCGACGCCCTTTGTATAGCTGAGGTTATCCACGCCATGGTGGGTACTGATGCCGCTACATTACTTGAGGGTGAGGATCATAACTATGTGGTCTTTGCCCCGGGAGAGGCTCACGCTGACCTGCGCCCGTGCGCGCTGCTACTGCCTTATGCTGCGCTGCTGTATGCCGTATGGTCTTGTCAGGGCATCGTGACACGTTTCGGGGTTAATGTTGCCAGTACTCCTGAACACCGTCGTGGGCTTACTCTGGGCTTGTCTTTGCCACGACCACATAACGTCACGGGGATGGCCTTATCAAAGAGCAACCCGTGACACCGGGGCACGACGACCAGCATTTCTTAGACACATTGACTGCTGATCGAGTATGTCATTGTTCTCTTCTTATTTTCATTCCCATTCTTTCATTCACACTACTTTCTAACATACTTCACTACTTTGTAGGTTCGCTGGCACCTCCGGGTAAGCATAGAGGAGTGAGCCGATGAGGACTTGATGCAGAGCCGAGAGGTTAGTCGGACCCGCGTCTTGCTTGAGGGTCCATTTTGCAGAGAGTGGTACCTTGGCGACCGCGTTATTCGTCAGTCCTTGGAATAGGATCACTTTCGTGTTCCAAGGGCACCTTCGGTTGGGATGCGTCAGATCGACGCCCTTTGTATAGCTGAGGTTATCCACGCCATGGTGGGTACTGATGCTGCTACATTACTTGAGGGTGAGGATCATAACTATGTGGTCTTTGCTCGGGAAAGGCTCTTGCTAGCTGTGGGGGCTCGTGTTGCTGCGAGGTCCTCCTCCTGCTACTGCCCTTTATCATGTTGGAGCAGCCTATCCCGAGTTGTCTTGGACAGTGGACACATTTATGGATGGTAACCTCCACCAGATCAAGGTGCCACGGCCAACAGCTCAAGAGCTACGCCTTTCTCATGGCGTGAAACAAGTATAGCATTCTTCCCTTCCTTTTCTGCCTTCTAGATTGCATTTCATCTTTGCTGATTACATTGCATGTCATATTGCTTGTGCTGATGTATCTCTTTCTTGTCAGTTTCCCCAAGAGTGGGGTGAGGAGTGTCTTCAGCTTATCACTGGCATAAGAGTGTTGGTCCGCCGCTGGGACAGTGCCTTCTGGGCCCAGAGTATGGAGCCTCTTGCTACTACTCGAGGTGCCCCTGCCATGGTACATTCCATTCTGCTCTATTTTGCCTTTGTGTACTTTCCATATTGTTCATACATACTGTTCTCTAGTGTGTTCCTTTCTTCTTTCAGTGCGGTCAGGGTAGAGGCCCGAGGACCAGTGAAGGCCACGTGCCACCAATTGCACTGGTTGCACCCTCTGCGAGGACTTTTGCTTCTGCTTTTGCTACTGTTGCTTCTTCATCCAAAGCCCAGACTTCCAATACTGCACAGACTGCTGCTAGCTCAGAGCAAGCAGAGGAGACCGGGTCGACATCCGGAGAGTCATCCCAAGAAGGCTATGTGGTTTGGAGGAAGAGGACCCGGCGAGAGTGACCATCCTGCTACTACCCCACTACTGATCCCCTTCTTCTTCCTTTTTACTGTACATGGAGGCCTGCGTGCCTATTCTTCATTTGGGCCTGCGTGCCCTCTGATGCATATTCTGATACATTTCGACACACTCTGATTCAATGTTCATACACATTACTTCCAACGGATGGGGCCTTTGTGCTTTTGGTTTACTTTGGCCTGCATACCTGCTAATGCATACCTTGTTATACTGCACATACACATTGCTTGTGATGGATGAGGCCTTCGTGCCTTTTTGGTTTACGCTTTACTTATCATGGATGCTTATCGTTCCTTTCCTCTTATATAAAAAAAAAATTGTTTACTTAGATATCGTTATTATGCGTGACATATGACTTGTGAGTTGAGAATTGGTCTTGTAAGTCCATTTTCATGTTGCAAGTTGCTAACAGGTTACCGACGACGATTTAGGCATGTTGACAAGAAAGAAAAGTGCTGTCAAAATGTCTGCATAAAAAAGGTTGTGGCCATGAGAAATGATCTCGCAATCGTGAGTTTCAAAAATGACGGCCTGAACTTTCTTGAAGAAAAGTTCACGACCTAGAGTTTGAGAGTTTACGACCGTGAGATTTAATGGCGACTGCAACTTTTAAAGATAACGGCCGTGGGAAAAAGGTGGCGGCCGTGACAAGGCTTTTGGCACGAAACTCAAAGAAGATTCTGTGGTTCCCTCCATTTTAGCTCTATAAAAGGGGCCCCCTAGTCCAGACTCCACTGTTCTGAATATTCTGTATTCCCTTTGTCTTCTCCATGGATCATTCCTACAATAACTCTCTTTTAGCTTGGATAGGTGACCTTTCATCAGTCGAGTGCAAAAACTTTCTTAACTTTGATCTAGATGCATTGTTCTCCTTAAGAACCATGAGAATCGATTGACATCTTTTGAGATGGGCCACCCAACTGTAGGACCTTAATGTGCACGTGTTCCGCTTTGGGTACAAGGAGTTGTGCCCGACAATGGAGGACTTTTTTGCCATTCTTGAGATCTTGTCCCGAGATGAGATCGTAGTTCCTACTCCCTTCTCGAGTCCCAGGGATCGATTGATGCAGCTTTACGACTTCTCGAAGCGCGAGGCTTCACTCATCACCCATGATGGATTCCTCGAGGTGGCACGGATCATAGACCATTTCGGACCTCAAGGTTCTCTTGTTGACTTCCCCTTTCAGCTTCAGCGCCGCTATGCTCACTATATTTTCTTATTGGCCCTTTTCCTTTTGGGACCTTCTGATGGACGAGTTAGTTCTTTTTTAGTAGATGTGGCCTATCAGATGTACGAAGGTCGGGACCCTATTTTGCTAGTCCTTGCAGAGACACGTCTTAGCCTTGGTGAGGTCCACACTGAGGGTGCCCCTTATTTTAGAGGCAGTGCTCTTCTGTTGCAGGTGGTCACTCAACTCTCCTTTTTTTGTTTTTCTCTCAATTTTTAGGTGGTCACTCAACTCTCCTTTTTTTGTTTTTCTCTCAATTTTTCTACTCAGCTCTCCTTTTTGTTTTTTTCTCTATTTTCCCGCTTAGCTCCCCTGTTTCTTTATTCCTCTTGAGTTTTTCACTCAACTCTCTTTTTTTTGTTTCTCTCAAGTTTGGATGATGGAGAAAGTGAATTTGCTAGAGAAGCTCGTATTTGATCCATTGTCAAGTGTATCACCTATACTTCACTGAAGCTGCTTGGAAGGATTATCTGAACTCTTTGACCGGGAAAGATATTTCTTAGCAATGCCCCAAGTTGAAGATATCACTTATGACTGCCGCTATCATTGGTCACTTGAGGGTTTTGTTGGTCGACTTGAAGTTGGCTACCTTCTATCATTCGTACTGCATTCTCCATCAGTTTGGGCATACTCAGATCAGACCTAATGCTGCCGTGAACCATCTTTTCAATTCTCTTCACCAAGCCCCCTTCTTAGGTCAATACCAGCAGGCTTGGTCTTCTTGGCTGAGAATGTCAGTCGGTAGAGAGTTTGACAGCAGGCTTTCTGAAGATTGTAAGACTTGGTTTGGGACATTGTTAGAGTCCAGTGCAAGACAGGGAGGAGATGCAAAGAGAAGAAAACTTGACTTTACTTCACCATACGCCAATATTCTATTTGCTTTTTTTTTAGATTTTTAAGATGAGGACTTACAAGCCTCTCTTATTTTGAGATTAAAATTGAGTTAGTAAAACTCTTAATAAAAATTTCTCCACTTTTGTTCGCAGTGATTTCTGAAGCTATTCTTTAGACTTTCGTTTTTGTAATATAACCAATTTATTGAAAAAACTTAAAACTTTTGGATTAATCCACTACTCAAAACATGGTTACAAAAGGAGAATTTCAAATAAAAGTTTGGACCGAACTTCTGACAGAAGCTGCCTATGTATCCCAAAGAAAGAGAATCAGGCCATAACGTAGTTCGAGGTTCAGGTTACACTCGAGTATTGACACTCTCCTTTTGCGGGTTTTCTCTCAGAGGTAGAACTTTTTGAGCTGGTCTGAATTGATTGGTGTTAGTTCTAGGTAACTCAAGAGGGGGTGAATTGGATCTTAAAAAATTAATAACAAATTTTAAAACCTTTTTCAAAACCTTTTAACATAGCAAATAATTATATCAAGATAAACAAAGATATAAACAATGCAAATATTAAAGATGTTAGGAATAGAGAAAATGAACCAGATACTAAGAATTTATAGTGGTTCAATTTCTTCCAAACCTACTCCCACTCTTCAAGTTTTCCCTTGAGAATTTTAACTTTGTAGAATGCTTCACGGGCGCATTCCAAGTCTTTACAATTTCAAGACTTCGCTTGAGCTATCGAATGTTTACGGGCACATTCAAAAGCCTATATCAGCTTCAAGATGATGCTATGAAAACAATCTCATGTTTTTCTCTAATCACTCTTAAACTCTTTTTTGATGAGATTTACTCACTTACTCAAATAATAAAAGTTGGCTCACCATTGAATACAATAAATGAAGTAATTAATGAGAAATACTCACTCTCTTTACAGAAATTGATTTACAATAAATGAATAGACAAAGAGAGATGAGGAACAAGAGCTGGAGCTTCAGTAATAAATAAGAGCTTGGGGATTTTGAGTTTAATTTAAGCAATAGAACAGTGATTGTAAGTCTTTAGAGAGATTAAATGCTGAAAAGTTACTCCTTATATAAGCTCTTGAGCATTCATGACCGTTGGAGGTAAGTGAGAGCATTAAATGCCAAAAATTCAACCGTTGAAGTCTGCTGCGAATTTGAGTCTGCGTCGCAGGTGTCGACACAAATGCCTTTGCTGTCGACACAAAATGTCTAGGACAAGAATATTCAAGTGATTGGGTCGACACAATTCTTTTGAGGTGTTGACACAAATTCTGTAATCTTCCTCACCAACACTACGGTGTCGACACAAATGGATTTTGTATCGACTCATTTGAACTTCAGCATCTAAGACATGACCATTTGTGTCGACACAAATCTTCCTGGTGTCGACACTAAGCTTCTACAGGAACCCTCGATATATTTGTGTTGACTCCTTTGGTCATTGGTGTCGACACCAAATTTTTTCAGATAGGCTCAGGATATTTGTCTTGACTCATTTTCAATTTTGTGTCGACACCTAAAATTTGCAGCTGGCCTCGGTTCTTTTGTGTCGACTCATTTGGCATTTATGTCGACTCAAAATTCTGGATACCAAAAGTGATAAACCACTTTTTTGTCGACACAAAATTAATTTGTGTCGACTCATTTTGAGTCCAGAGAGTTTCGGCTCTTTTGTATTGACACAAAATTTATTTGTGTTGACACTAACTTTTTTATACCTGAAGCAACTTTATCAAACAATTAGGGTGTCAAAACATCTATTCAAATGTGTTGACACACTTAATATGCTTCAAGTATATTTTGCCGTAGAGTTTTGACTCAATTATCAATTGGGCTCAACACAAAATATTTTTAAGAATACTTAAGTGTTTTAATTCTTTTGAGAGATAAGTTATTTTTTTTTTTGACTAAATGTGTCAACTCATTTGTTCAAAATGTGTCAACACTTTTTTAAAAAAAATATATAAATATTATTCTTTTAAAGCCATTTATTCTTAAAAAATAAATTTATAAAATTCATCAAAATCAATATAAAAAACCCTTGGGCTAACAATTGTTATAGAGAAGACATTCCCGTCTAGATCAATAAGAATAGTAGCGCCTCCTGACATTAGGGTTTTGATAAGGTATGGTCCTGCCCAATTAGATTTAAACTTGCCCCTTGGATGGAAGTCCGGGGCTCTGATCTTTTTGAGGACTAAGTCGCCTTCCTTCAAGTTCCAAGACTTAACCTTCTTGTTAAACACCCGAGCTATTCTTCTCTGATACCCTTGGATGTGAAACAACGCCCTTAGTCTTCTTTCATTGAACATAAGTAGTTCTTCAAATCTACCTCTCTGCCACTCTGACTCGGGAATACTGCTTTCAGCCATTATTCTCAAAGACAAAATCTCCAACTCTGTGGGTAGAACTGCTTCCATCCCATATACCAGTGCATAAAGTGTTGCTTCGGTAGAAGTCCAAATCGACATTCAGTATTCCCAAAGTGCAAACGGCAACTTCTATAGCCAATCTTTACTTCCCTCTATTGTCTTTTGTAGAATTTTCTTCACATTGTTTTTAGCGGCTTCCGCGCCTTCATTGGTTTGCGGTCTATACGGAAAAAACTTATGAATGAAAATCTGACACTCTTCCAAAAGATCTAAAACTTTTCGTTAGAAATGAGAGTCATTGTTAGAAATTATCTCGTGTGGAACCCCATATCGACGATAAGATTCTCCTTAATGAATTTGTCTACTTGAGAGACTTTTAGGAAAGAGTAGGAGGCAACCTTAACCCACTTTGTAAAGTAGTCAATTGTTACGAAAATAAACTCATGCCCATTTGAAGCCTTGGGTGTAATCTTTCCTATCACGTCAATTCCCTAAACTAAAAATGGCCAAAATGACGTCATATTATAGAGCTAAGATGGTGGGACATGCATGAGATTTGCGTGGACTTGGCATTTTTAACATCTTCGAACAAACTGGTGATAGTCTATTTCCATCGTCATCCAAAAGTATCATTGGTGTACAATCTTCTTAGCTAGCATAATTCCATTCATGTGAGGCTCGCAAACTCCTCTATGAATCTCTATCGTAAAATTGTGTCCTTCTTCCGTATTAACACAAAACTTATTAACTCCCAAATATCCCCTCTTGTACATTCTTCCTCCACAAATCACAAACTGCGCAACAAGTCTCCAGATAGCTCTTTAATCCTTCTTGTTGGCTCAACTAGGATGCTCTCCTTTCTCAATGAAGTACCAAATGTCGTGGTACCAGGGTAATCCATCATTGACTTCTTAGAAAGCGACGGCATTACTAATTGCATGTGTATTTCTTTGTTGAATCACCAAGGGTCTCATCCTTACTTTGGGCGGTATGTCTATCATTGATGCCAGAGTAGCCAGGGTGTCAGCAAACTTATTCTATAATCTCGGGACGTGGGTGAACACCACACTTTCGAAGTAGGGGATCATTATTTTGAGCTCTCGATGATACTGGATCACCCTCTCTTCTTTGACCTTTCACTCTCCTTTTGCTTAAGACACGACCAAAGCCAAGTCCCCTATAACTTCCAACTTCTTTGCCCCTAGTTCTAAGGTTGCTTCTAATCCGGCTAAACAAGCTTCGTACTTGGCCTAATTGATAGTAACCTCAAAACTAAACTTATAAGCCAACGGGATGTGGAAATCATCAAGAGTGATTAAGAGTATCCCTATCTCATATTCGTACTGGTTTGAAGCTCTGTCGAAATATAGGGTCTATAAATCCTTCTCAATTTTCAACACTTGTTCATCGGTGAACTCAAATTCAGGTTCTTCTTCCCCTTCGATAGGATGGTCGGCCAAGAACTTTGCAATGGCTCTTCCCTTCACCAATTTCATCGTGACATACTATAAGTCGAACTCGGTTAACATCAGCAACCAATGGGCTAACTTTTCTGTCAATGTCGGCTTCTCAAAGAGGTATTTGAGCAGGTCCATCTTTCAGTTCAAAACAATTTGGTACACCAGCATATAATGGCGTAGCTTCCTAGAAGCCCGAACTAGCGCCCAACAAGTCTTTTCCAAAGTTGTGTACCGACATTCGCAATCTGTTATCTTCTTACTTAAGTAATAAACAGCTCTTTCTAACTTAGCCTCATCTTCTTGAGCAAGCATACACCCTATTGCTGAATCAGTCACGGGCAGATACAGTATTAAAGGATTATCGAGTTATGGTGGTGACAAAATCGAAGGATTTTGCAAGTACTGTCATGGCATCGAATGCATCTTGACACTGATGATCCCACTGAAACTTGGTTCCCTTTTTCAAGAGTCAAAAAAGAGGTTCACATGTAGTGGTTAACCTGGCTATGAACCTACTGATGAACTGAATCTTCTCCAAAAACTCTTTACATCCTTCTCAGTTTTCGGGGGAGGCATTTCGAGGATAACCTTGATCTTTGACAGATCCACTTCTATACCTCGCTGCGAGATCATAAATCTAACCATTTTCCCTGTTGTTACTCCAAAAGTACACTTTTGTGGGTTCAAACGCATTCTGTACTTTCTTATTCGCTCGAAGAATTTTCTTAGTGCGATAACATGCCCATCTTTGGTCTTGAACTTCACGATCATGTCATCCATGTATACATCTACTTCCTTGTGTATCATGTCGTGCAGCAACGTGGTTGTAGCCCTTTGATAGGTTGCTCTCGTGTTCTTTAGCCCAAACAGCATGACCCTATAACAATTGGTTCCTCAAGGTGTCGTGAAGGTAATCTTTCCTCGATCCTCCGACGCCATCAAAATCTGGTTGTATCCTAAAAATCCATCCATGAAAGACAAAAGTGCATTCCTGGCGGTATTGTCTACCAACACATCTATGTGGGGGAGAGGGAAGTAGTCCTTAGGACTAGCCCTGTTAAAATCTCTGACATCGACACACACTCAGATTCTTCCGTCTTTCTTTGGTACTAAGACGATGTTAACAACCCACTTCGGGTACTCTGTCATCATAAGAAATCCAACGTCTATCTGTTTGGTGATCTCCTCCTTAATCTTAAGAGCCCAGTCCGATTTGATTATTCTAAGCTTCTACTTGACAGGTTTAGCATTGGGATAATGAGAGATTTGGTATTATACGATGTCGAGATCTAATTCGGACATATCTTCGTAAGACCACGCAAAAATATTTTTAAATTCTTTTAATAAAAAGGTTAATTACTCACTTTCTTCCGAAGAAAGCGTAGAACCAACCTGCACTATTTGTGGATATGCTTCATTATTAAGATTTATTAAAACTATTTCTTCCATTACAGGTTTAACTCGCATTTCTTCTTCTTTTTCAATTAAAAATTTTAATTCTTGAAAAATATCCTCCTCGAATTCATCAAAATTTTCAGAATCAACATAAAATATTTGAGACACAACGAAGTAAGCGAAATCCGATTTCATTTCATTAACTTCAACGGGGGTTACAACTTGAGATTCAAAGCAAAATGGGCTTGGGATACCTACATGTGCATTCCCGACAGACTCGTCATTACAGACACTGTTCACAAACTCTATAAGAACAAACTCAGATTTCAACTCACTTATTGCATCATGCATGTAAAAAGACTCAAAAGACTGATTCTTTTTTTTTCTCAGCAGCATCCATAATAAGCGTGGTGTAATCCGCAGGCGCGTCAGCATCTATCATCAATATGTCTTTATCTTCCTCGTTATCTATACACACACGGGCCATCTCTTCATTGAAAAAAGAACATAAATCTCTTTCTTCGCAATGAACAGCCCAATCTGTTGATTCCTTTCCAGTGAAGCCTATCTGTATCAAATCATTGTATCAAAAGGATTACTTTTACAAAATATGCATTTCCCAAAAGATCTTTCTACAAGAAGTAATTCTATCTGAAGGTTAAAAAATGATCCCCATGACCAAGATTCTCAATCAACCACCTTCTTTTCACTATCACCTGAAATAGGTGACACAATATGAGTCGATACTCGTAGAAAAAAGACTATATATGAACATATGCATGACATACAATAGTGATTATGTGAATGCACAACAAATTTGTATTCAAAACTAAATTTACTTTTCTAGTAAATTCTCATTTACATAACCAGTTTTCTTTTCTTATAAAACCAACATTATTGTTAGTCTTTCACTTTCTTATCATTTCAACCACCACCCGATTACTATGACTCCACATTTCATTCTCAATTTACAACCATTACCAAGGTTACCCAAGTCACGATTTCCCCAGCCATCTCATAGGGTTTTACAAACAGAATTCATTCTTTGATTTATTTAAGTACCATATATAGACCCAGGTGTATTTATCGCCACTGGACCACGTGAGGCTCGATAGATAAATACTCATTCTATAGCCTGGCATAGAGAGCACATATTTTCGATTTCTCTCAGAAATATCGATGGGTGAGTCGTCCAAAAACACGCTTTTATGGAAATTAACCCGATGGAAAGACCTACCATACATTGTCCAAGTTTTTGGTTTTCCACCGATGAGCAACTCGAGCCCAATTTTAATTAGTCAATCTATTCATACAGTATCCTAATTAAGTCATTCACATATAAACCGACACAAGTCCAACCGTAAATTCGATTTTTCTCGTCAAAGCCAACACCATTAAGGTTCAAATATCTCTATCGTTCATACATTTGAATTAACATAGTTAAATCCCAATTTTCACACATCATGTTATTTCACACAATTATCAAATCATAGAATTTATTCAAAAGTCTCAACACAATACTCTACCATTTTCACATATCTCGAAGGTTCATGAAATTAATTTATTAATGGGTTGACACAACCCCAAATTTGTTAAAAATTCAATCAATTTCATTATTTGGTTTCAAACACCTAACTCCCCCACACCCCCAAATCTTCATAGTTTTAACACACCCAAATCCTAACTTTCCAAAACACAAGTTAAAAGTTCCTCCATGGTAATATCAAGATCAAACTACCACGAATCATTCAAAACCACAAGATTTAACATGTTCTAACTTCAAACCCTAACCTAGAATTTCAAAACACAAGTATTTCATCCTTTCATGTATAATCTCCAAATATACAACTCATATCTCACAAATTTTTATAGATAGTCGTAAATCCTACCTCTTGAATCATTATACCACAAGAATCAAACCTCTAACAAACTCTAACCAAGAAAACCTCAACCAGTGGATGAAAACTAAACTCTCACCATACAAGTCAACCCCTCCAACGATGTTCAATTGGGAGAGAAGGAAAAAATCACCTCCAAAGGAGCAAGAAAAGCTCAAGAGACCCAAAAACCAGATCTACGGTCTAAGGTTTTCATTTAGAGAGGGAAATAGATGAGAGAAATGAAAAAAAAAAAAACTCAATTCCCGTACTTAAAGTTCTCCTATGTCATAGACCACTTAATCAGTCTCTCGCTAGAAGACACTCCAAAAAAAAAACATATGTAATCCCAATTTTACTTTAACACTTAAAAGCTCGTTCAAATAATTTATAATAATTATTTTCATGCATAATCAATCATATAATTATCATGATCAAATTTTCATTCTTCCACAAAATTAAACACTAAATTATTTTTCACCAAATACACGACATTAAGTTTTTATTAATCCTTTCAAATTAAAAGAAACCAAGTCCCTACACTATAAAAATTGTCAAAGCAAGACAGTTTTACCATGTCAAAGTGTGGTTAGTTCTCAACCTCTTTGTATTATGGTCAGTTCATTCATGGAAAAACAATGCATATGGGAGTTGACAGCAATTTGCTTGTTTCTGGTGCCGTTGTTGATATGTACTCCAAATGCGGAGAAACTAAAGATGCTTGGAGGTGGCTTTAATTATTGAAGATTAATTAAAGTTCCTCCTTTGATTGAGTTTATCGTCATTCTTTGAGAAACGAATTTTTAAAAGAGAAAAATAATTTCAAATTGACATATGTGAGCTTCCATAAAATTTGAGTCATTAATTAAATTAAGCCATGTTTTGAACACAACCTATTTAGCTCAAAAATTTTATGTTCAGCACCCACTAAAACCACGCTGAGTTAACTAATACATATGATTTGCGAATGATTACAAGTACCCAAAAATTTACGATTTAAAAATGCATCCAAAAGTCCTATCTTGAAGTTGTTCCTTCTTCATTAAAAATAAATAAATAAATAAACCTACTTAAAGACAAAAAAAAATTACAACCAATCCACTCACTCACGTGTTTTACATAAATATACAGACTTCCACAACTTGGCTAAATAGTTCCTTCAATAGGGTTGAACTAATAATTTTTAAAACAATTTTAGAAAAATGAGAAAGCTCGAGTTGATACCTTTACTTACTCTTCATTCATGTATTGGCAATTCCATTGCTAGTATGCCAAAACTAAAAGAAAAATAAATGAAATATCTTTAACCGACGAAAGTAAAGGAAAAACACAAGCCAAAACAAAACCAAATTAAATTAAGTCTTAATCTCAATCAATTGAGATCAACCATATGAATCTTTTTACGCTATTCTGCTCTTTTAAAAGTTATATTTTTAATTAATTTTAATAAATTCATATCTTTTCTTAATATAATATTTTGTGCCAAAACTAAAAAATAAAATATCCTTAGAGACGAAAGGAAAATACATTCATTCATTGTGTCCTGCCCATGTGGGAAGGGTTCCCACCTGAGGGAAGTTCACCAATGAGCTGGGACACGCATACCACAGCTCGTAATTTATCAACACGAGGATCCTTGAAACCAACCATGAACAAATTTGGCTTTCAACTGAATTGGTAAACTAAAATCTGCACCGGTTATATTATTAGATTAAATTTTGGAGCAAACAAAGCACATTGAAGATGTTGAAATATGCACATAACAATAAATGACATGGAAGTCGATAACCTTGATTTATACGATCACAAGAAACACAATCAATTTTATTACTATCGAATTAATAGCAAACTAATTTCATAAAATCCAATAAAAATTTTCATAAGGTTGCTTGACCATATCATCCAAGCAAGCTCTCCTGCAATTCAATAAGTGATTTCTGGTTTATAATTCCATCCCACACAAATAACACACTTGAGGCGAGATAGGCGCGGTTGCCGGTCCTCCTAACAGCCTATCCATAAAAGTACATATCCTAAGGACAAGAAGGAGAAAGTATTCAAAAAAGACAGTTCTTTTCTATTCTATTAGTATTTTCTATTATATTAGTGTTAGTTAGTAATTCTGGCTTAGTGAGTCCTCTTCTGTGTTATGCAAATTTAGGACCAACAAGAGATCAGTACTCAGTAGTAGCAATCCCCTTCTCTCTAACCAACCAGCCAAAAACTTCAACTCCTTGTGGGATATAGGTGCATTCATGGTGAATCCAATATCAATGGGTTTTTTCAAAATGAGATTCTACAACCATTTACCAAGACCAATCTTATATATTTTCAATAAACAAATCAGAAAGATTGAGATCCCTTAACCTGTATTCATGGCAATGACAATCAAGGCACATAGAACTTCCAAAAGGCTTCACCACCAATTAAGAGTGACTTTGTTCCAATTTTAAAATTACAGCAGGAAAGAAAGGCCACAGAGATTGTAGTATCAAGGGCTGGTGCTATAACATAATATATTACAACTGAAGAATCACAATAGAGATGATCTAGTTCGAAAGCTTAATATTTTAGACGTGGGTCTTTCTATAAAATAGAGTTTATAAAGAAAATATATTGCTTGTTTGGCAACTCTAGTTTTTTTTTGGCTTTTTGGCAAGAAACACAAAAAAGCCAATGTGATTCATTTGGAAAAAAAACAAAAAAAAACTAGAAAGTCAAAAAGTCAAATCAAAACACCAACTCTTAGAATATTCTATTCAAACTCCAACACACTTTCAAACTACAATAATGCACTTTATTTATAACTATTTACTATTACTACCAACTACATATAATTGAAAATATCAAATATACAAAATGACAGCATTGTCCAATTTGAACAAAAAGTAAAAAAACTAATTTTTTACTCAAACAACCAATTTCAAAAAAACTAACTTAAAAGCTAAGTGATCAAACAACCTACTCTGAACCAAATTTAGTTTTTTGGCTAAAAATGCAAGAAGGGAAAAAAAACTAACTTTTAAGCTAGTTACCAATTGGGCTTTTATATCCACTGAAGATGCTAAACTATAATTGCCATTAAATTTGATTTTATTCTAGCCTTTGAAAACTCTCAATTTACTTTAATATATTCTCATGCTAAAACATAAAAACAGCTTTGTCAAGTACGCAAATGACATCCAAACATTGAAGAACAAGACAATAGACAAGCATAGACCAGTAATTTCCTTTCTCTTGATAGAACAAATGTCATCGAAGCCACACCATTCTTCAATAGAAAATAAAAAATATAGCAATCAATCTAACTAATTCAAAGGCTACAGTTATTTAGAGCTTTTAGGGCAGCAACCTTCAATGTCAATAACAAGTTTAAAATAACCCTAACATCATAGTGTGTAACCCAGCATTCACAGATTCATCCAAAGGGTTCTTTAAGAAGAATTTTTAATTACTTTGATTGAAATTCCTGAGTACAGTTGTTCCACTCAGTGGAAACCCTAGTATCATAGGGCCAATCCCATTTTTTTAGCTACATGGAGAATTCAATGGGCATGTCTTCATATTCATCAAAGATTCAATTTAATTATTTTAAAATAGGAGCCAAGATATAGAATTCCCTCGAATGCCATAAGTTGAAAAGAGTAACTACATAATCAAAATTTCATCAGCCAACTTTGCAGTACTACTAAATTTTCTCCAACTGTTTTCTTCCTTAACCCAATTTTTCAAAATTAGCACTGTTTTTGTAGAGATGCAAACATAAGTTGACAATAAACAAGAACGAATTCGATGATCCATCATAAGTCTACGAGGCGCAGCCAAAGCTATGATCACATTGCCTTCAATCGAATTCAAAGTACGAAAAAAAAATAAAAAATAAAAAAATTAAGCCACAATAACTGCAACAAATTAGAAACTGAAGAAGCAAAGCTCAAAGCAAATCCGCTTTATAAATCAAAAGGACAAGTGAAAAGCAAGAATCTGAAGAGAGCGAAGATGAAGAAGTGACTACAGAACAACTCTTCAAAACTATCATACATTTAAGAACCAAAACTGAGATTTCACAACTGTCAAAGAGAAAGCAAAGAACAATACGAACAATACATCTAAATCAGTACATTAGGAATGCACCAGAAAGATAGAAATGAAGAACCACACAGATAACATACCTCAAGGAAATTGCTTTCAAGAAACCTAGCTACACAAAAGAATCATTTTTTTTTAAGAAGTGCAAAATCTACAAATAACAATAAGAGAATTTTAAAAAAAAAACATCCAAATTAAAAAGTAAAGAGGGAAAAAATGAGCAGATGACGATAGGAAAATTCTTACAGACCATCATCATATGTAGGATATGAATATTAAAGTAAAGGAATTTAGATACCAAAACTAGAAAATAGCAAGTGAAGTACAAAGCAATAAATTTGAAGGCACGAACAAATATGAACTGGGGATCGGGATTGCTCTATTAGAGCTTCCTGAGAAATACAAAGAGCCTTAGCAATTGAAGAGAGTTATGAAAGGCGTAAAAGAGTAAATGAATAACAAGGTACGCAGCGAGAGATTTGATAAAAGGCAAAGAACAGTACCTACAACTGCATAAGAAACAAATGAACAAAGAAATTACTCAACCTTTACCCAAAGAAAATCTCAAACGCCTCTAACAACTAAAGATAGATATCAGAACTGTAAAAGAGGAAATCAGCAGCAAGGTAGAAAGTGAGAAAATCGATGAAACTCAAAAACAATGCAAACCAAAGAGTGAATTCGGTAGATTACACATGACTGAGAAATAACAAACCAGTAATCCAAATGCCCTTACGCAAACCTCATAGCGGTGCGATGAAGCTGGCCGCAAAAGCGACCGTGGTGCTGAATAATTTAGGTTAGCTTCTGTAGGGAGAGAAGGCGTTATGGAATAGGGGGCCATTCCGGCACTCGTGGAGCCAATTGTGGATGGATCGGCGATTGTATGAGGAACTGTGGCTGAGCGAAGGTCAGCGTGTGAAGTCTGTGTCTAAGGGTCGGCGCGGCTGGAAGTTAAGGTTAAATTTGGAAATCGCAAAAAGAAGATGGAAAGAGCAGAGGCCAAATAAGGAATGGAAAAAGAAGCCATCAGTGAATAGTAACAAGCCTAACTGCTTCTTATATTATAGTGTATAGATAGAACGGATGTGTTTATTATTGTAACTAAATTTATAGCTTGTAACTGCAAAATTTACTGTTTTGCCACTACTTTTGTTCAAAAAACCAGTAAATTCCAACAATTGCGTTATATTATGATGATGCCAAAGACTCAGAAGCGTGAAAAACAGAAGGAGCAAACTGGAAGCTGGAAGCTAATGGCACAGCAAAACAAACTTCTCTAACTTCTCTTCAGCTATAAGCTAAAAGCACACTTTCTTCACACATGCTGGAAAGAAAAATGCTATATCTACTAAAAAGGAAACTAAAGTACTCACAAGTGTAGTGGAGCTCATCCAAGTAATAGTGAGACCCACTAAAACTTATCAGTAACAAGTGCAAATTTTAATACACTTTTTAAGTGTACCTATTATATATTAAGAAAGACAAGTTCACTATTTCACATTCAATATAATTCATGCTTTCAACACAAATCAACATTCAGAAATGTTGATTTAGGCTAGCTTCTGTAGGGAGAGAAGGCGTTATGGAATAGGGGTCCATTCCGGCACTCGTGGAGCCAATTGAGGATGGATCGGCGATTGTATGAGGAAATGTGGCTGAGCGAAGGTCAGTGTGTGAAGTCTGTGTCTAAGGGTCGGCGTGGCTGGAAGTTAAGGTTAAATTTGGAAATCGCAAAAAGAAGATGGAAAGAGCAGAGGCCAAATAAGGAACGGAAAAAGAAGCCATCAGTGAACAGTAACAAGCCTAACTGCTTCTTATATTATAGTGTATAGATAGAACAGATGTGTTAATTAATGTAACTAAATTTATAGCTTGTAACTGCAAAATTTACTATTTTGCCAATACTTTTGTTCAAAAAACCAGTAAATTCCAACAATTGCGTTATATTATGATGATGCCAAAGACTCAGAAGCATGAAAAACAGAAGGAACAAGCTGGAAGCTGGAAGCTGGAAGCTAATGGCACAGCAAAACAAAACTTCTCTAACTTCTCTTCAGCTATAATAAGCTAAAAGCACACTTTCTTCACGCATTCTGGAAAGAAAAATGTTATATATACTTAAAAAGAAACTAAGTACTCACAAGTGTAGTGGAGCTCATCCAAGTAATAGTGAGACCCACTAAAACTTATCAGTAATAAGTGCAAATTTTAATACACTTTTTAAGTGTACCTATCATATATTAAGAAAGACAAGTTCACTATTTCACATTCAATATAATTCATGCTTTCAACACAAATCAACATTCAGAAATGTGATAAATTATAATAAGTTGACAGTAAACCAACCAGAAGACCATAAATTTTTACAGCAGCAAGTTCAGCATATCGTAGGAAGCATTTAGAAGGCATTTCACATGTTGAACAGAAGTAATAACACTTACTCAACACACAACATATCATGCACCACAAATCAAGTAACAAAGGAGTAAACAAAGCAGGGGCTCTTAAAATGTTAAAATTACCACTGACAAATCTCGGGCTGCGCTGCTCAACGCCCCCTTTCAAAACCAATGCGAGTTCTGCCAGAGGCCTCATGGCCGTCTCGCATGGACGACCCGGCACTTGCTTTCATAGTCCCTCCGCTGCCAACTTTGTCCATGGCCTTCTTACCCTTCTTCACCTCCGTCAAGAACTGGTCCAAACCAAACGGATCAGCCTCTTCTGCTTCTTTCTCAAATTCAACAGGCCTGTCTCTTGGACCTGCCTTTTCAGAGGTACCAGCGAATGACTTGTCGGGTTTGAAGCGGTCAGTCTTCAGAATCTTCTGCAGCTGCTCATCTGCCCCTCCATACATATCAGCGTCCGCATCTTTCTTTGGCCTGTATAGGGTTGAAAGAGTGGGCTGAGCAGTGAACAGGCCCTTATCGTACACATTGTACTGATCATCAGTAGCAAACCCAGAATCCATTCCCTTCTCCTGATTGAACAATCTCTGGTCATACATAACTTCGCCGCCCCTTCCTGCGCCAGTAGAGGCCATCCCAAGAGCAACCTTCTCACTAATATCGCGGTCTCTATCTCTAGTAATCTTACTCTTCTTTCCCATTGCCGCGTCCTTGGCCTCCAACCTTCTCTCCCTTTCCCTCTCTCGTCGACGCTCCTCACGGATTTTCTCCCTCTGCAACCGTTCTTCCTTTTCCTCTTTCGTCTCCCTCGGAATATCCTTCTCTTTAACGCGCTCATAATCCCCCCTCATATCCGCATCATCCATCATCATACTCTTGTCGGAAGGCATCGGAACAGAAGCCGGAGGTGCAGCAGCTGTCCTCTCAGACCTCGCCTTTTGAGCTAAAGCACGTAACTCCTGCTCTTTTCTTTCCTTCTCCTTCATCATCATCTCCTTTTGAACCTTTGACCTCATCGCAACAGCCTCCCTAGCCTTCTGTTCTGCAACGTACAAGGATTCTGAGAGCTTCGCAAAATTATCATTTATCTGAACCTCCTGAAGCCCCCTCCCATCCGCTGCCAGCCGCTTGTCGAGTGGGATTGTATACCCTTTTGGGTTCTTCCAGTTCGAAATACATGGTGGGATTTTCCAATCCTGCTGGTCCTTCACAGTCACAGGACGAGGAGGGGAGTGCATCACTGGCACAGGAGGAGAACCAGAGGCCTTCGGAACCCTCTTGTGTTTGAACTTTGGTGGCTCTAATGGGTCCACGGGCATCTCAACCATCCTGATAATCCTTTCTTTTGCACCTGAATTAAAAGCTGCAGACTGCTGTGATGGCTTGTACTTGATGAATTTTGAATCAGAAGACTGTGTTGGCACATTCTTCGGCTGCGCAGCACTTAACCTTCTATTCACAATCTTTTCAAGCTCTGCTTTCGTCTGCTGGGTTGTCTCCTCAATCTCTTTCTCCAACTCCTCCAAGTCCTGCTCCTCTTCCTCTTTCACATTTTTCAAAATCTTCGGCACAAGGTCCCTGTGCTGCGAATAGACAATCTTGGAAGCATTTTCATTTTGCCTCACAATAGCGTCAAATGTCACATTACCATGCTCATCAACCGTAACAGGCAGCGTCCTCTGACCAGGTTTCGCATCAGTCTTCCTACCCATGCCAAGTGGGTACTGAGCGTAATGAATCTCGGGGAATGCGCCGCCATCCCCAAAATCCTCAGGCTTTGAGGGCCGAAAGCCATCACGCTTCAGATATGGAGGCACTGGATTGGTTTTTACCGTCACAGATTGCTCAGCCTCAGCAACACTGTACCTCTGCTTGAACCATGGATCATTAGAGTGATCATAGTACATAGTCCCTGATGACTTCACGGGAGGAAGAAGTTCCCTCAGAGCCGCCATAGTAAAACCCTTTACCTACCTACAAAACCATTAACCAGAACACACACACACACACACACACCAGAGAACAGGTTAAGAAATGAAAAACCTTGATAAACGATCAGATCTTCAAATTGAAAACAGAAATGGAAGACGATCTATTGATAAATTCTCAAATGAAACTCTAGATCTATCAATAGCCATCGAACCAGAAAAATTAAAATATAGGTTTTTCGAGATCGACAAGTCAGTAACTAGGGTTTTCGATCAGACCTATGGGTGGATTGTCGAAGCTCTGGAGGGTGCCGATGGCGACGACGGGGGAGGGTGGCGGTGATGACGATGGAGTTGGCCCGTGGCGAAAATGGAGTTGGTCAGTGGCGACAATGAAGTTCGTCGCGGACTTGCGGTGGTTCAAGCAACGACGGTCGACGGCGGCGAAGATGAACAATTGAACTGGGAGAAAGATCTGACAGTGATTCAATGAATCGATGAATCGGCGGCGAGAGAGTTAGAGAGGCTGCGGCACTGCGTTAGGGTTTACACTGCGTAAGGACAGGCAGGAAGGAATATGAGTTGATACCCGAATCAGGTAATTGTACATTAACGCAGAAAATTAGCTCTTTCAAACCCTCGATGTGTGAGAGAACTCACCTTTTTTGTCACGTCTGGACGTCGCCGGAATAGCGTCACCGGCGGCACTGATGATCGGACGCCAAAATCAATTTCGTTTCCGCCGCTGCTCCTTCGTCAAAGCCAGAACAATGGAATGAGGGAATGGATTAGGGCTCTGTGGCTGAATATAGATGAGGGTAATATAGTAATTTCGTGTTTTATCCCAATCCCTGCTTTTCTAATCCCACACTCCACCGACTTAATTATTCCATATTCAGTAAAGCTGTAGTCATCGCCTAATTTGCCGCACCATTCACCGCCTAAGCCACTTGGTTGTCAAATAAAATTAAGAGTGTAATTCATTCTTCTAAAAGCTCACTGTAACTTCATCAAATGGAATTATCACCGATTGTTTTCACTTTAATTTTTTTTTTATATTTTGATAACAAAATTATTTTGAAGATTCATCTCAGTGCATGGGAGAAGTTTAAAAAATTTAATAATCAAATAAAATGATGACAAAATGAGAAAAATCTAAAAATATAATAATTTAATCAAATAATAACAAAATTTCTATTAAATATAAAAAAGTTAACAAACTCTAATTTGGCATCTCTAAAAAGGTAGAGTATTTTTTTTTTAAAATTAGTTTTTAAGTTAAACTATTTAATATCTTTATAAAATTTACTATTTTTTTATATTTTTTAAACAAAAAAGTCTACACACATTCTGTACACTCTAATTTTTCTTTTTTACCTAGACTAATCTACATACATTTTTACTTGGTCAATGGATCAAGAATTAAATGGTATTATTTATATATATGACCATTAGGCATTAATGTATATTTTTATGCATTTTACATCTATAGGGTTAGTGTGTTTGAAATTATTTTTAATTAATGTGTCTTCAAAATTATTTGAGTCTAGTTTATATTTGAATATATTTTGAAGAGAAACTATTTAAATCCGTCAATGTGATACAAAAATTACCAATAGTTATTTCATTTAAAAAAAAATACTTAAGAGTGTATAGAATGTGTATAGACTTTTTTACTTAGAAAAAAAAAATTTAAAAATTGGTAAGCTTTATAGAAATACTAAATAGTTTTACTTAAAAAAAACGAACAGTCTAACATTTTAGAGATGCAAAATTGAGGTTTATTGACTTTTTTATATTTAATAAAAATTTTGTTATTATTTAATTAAATTATTATATTTTTAGACTTTTCTCATTTTGTCACCATTTTATTATATTATTAAATTTTTTAAACTTCCCCATGTATTGAGATGAACCTTAAAAATAATTTTGTTATCAAAATATAAAAAAATAAGTTAAAGTGAAAACGATCGGTGGTAATCCCATTTGATGTAAGCTACAGTGAGCTTTTGGAGTGTATTACACTCCTAATCCCATTTGACAGCCAAGTGACTTAGGCGGTGAATGGTGCGATGATTTTGGCGGTGACTATAGCTTTACTGTTCCATATTTGGGGATATCAAATCCGCCTGGATAAATAATCAGAAGAAATTCTTTCACGAACAAACATGGTATTTACCATATTTCGGACTAATAGTTAATTCCGCCTTCATGTTGACCATTCCAAACATGACTTATTACAATTTATGTGGCTTGTTGCAACTTATGTTAGGGTGTAAAAATGGTTTGCGACTTGCAAACGGCTCGAGATTTACTTTGGGTCTATTATTGTGCAGGTTTGGTCTGATTAAGTGTCGAGTTCGATCCAAGTTCATAGTCCTCATTCTTGGACCTAGGCCTCTTCCCTCCTAAGTCCGTGAACTGACTCGGCCCACAATCTAAAAGCTCGAGTCCGAGACCATTCAAAGCTATCCTCAAATAGTACTTTTGAATTTTTTTTAAATAATATATTTTTTATTATTATATTTAATTGTTAAATTTATAAGTTATAATAAATTAATAAACTTATAATAATATAATCTATGCACTTATCAATTAATAATAAATTTATAATAAACTAATAAACAAATAAAATATAAACTAATAAGTTATAAACTTATACTAAATAATTAACTAATCAATTAATTATACATTATAAATTTATAATAGTATCAACTATGATAAACTAATTTAATAGCTAATAAATTAGTAATTTACCATAAATTTAATAAGTTTATTACAAATTAATGTATTATATTATAAATTATAAATAAATAAGTTTACTATAAATGAATAAATTTATAGTTTATAGTTTAACAACTAATAAAATAATAAAGTTACATTTATATAATAAAATAAACTAGTAACTAGTTTATAATTTAATTTAAAAACTTATTATTATAATTTTAATACATTAGTTTATAATATATAAACTAATAAATTATTAGTTATAAACTAACATAATATAATAAACTTTAAATTTATAATTTTTAAGTTAATATATTAACTACTACTAATAAACTAGTAAACTAACATTATATTATAAATTTATAAACTAAATAATACATAAAAATAATAAAAATATAAATTAAATAAAAAAACCAAAAAAATCAAAGCCCGCCCAAATTCGAGGCAAGAGCCCAAGCCTAACACCCCTAAAGCCTAGGCCAATCTCCGGACAAAAAAACCCAGCTTGGCCCGGTCCAAAAATTTGACGAAAACCAGACAGATTCGGACTGAACTTGACCCGCTCGAACCACGATCGAACTGGGTCAGACTGGACCAAAATTACACCCCTAAATTTAATAAATCTCAGGAAGAAAATCTTGAGCCGCACTAGGCCAAAATTACACTCCTAACTTATGTGTACACATATATTATATTTTTATTTTTTTAATATTAGACATGATTAACTCTCCAATTCGATGTTAAACCGTGAATTTAAACCAAAATTCCGGAATCGGTTTAAAATGGCTTTTAACTATTATAAACCAAAACTAAACTGAACCGCACAAATCAAATTGGACTTGACTGAATTACCCCTCTTTTTTTTTTTTGTGAGCGTCCCTATAACAACTTACAAGTAATGCCTACCAACATTAGTTGGAGAGCAAGTATTTGGGTTGGATATATGAAACCCAACCTTCGATTTGGGTTCAAGTCCCAAAGCATATTAACAGCTTGTTTGGTTATTAATATAAAAAAATAAAATAAAATAAAATGATTATATTTTTTCCTTTACGTTATCAGAGAAAAGAAAAGAAAAAATCAAAAAATTTTTCATTTTTATTTGAATTAATTGAAGAGAAAAATAATAATTTCTCTCTACTCTAGTTGGATAAACTTCATAAAAAAAAAAAAGTACTAGTTATTTTACGAAAATAATTTTATTTTTGCTATTACTTTTTTACTTCTTTAATTTTTAGATAAATAATTTAAATATTATAAAAAATAACTAATCAAGTCAATTCTTTTCTCTCAAAATCTCTCAATTTGTAAAGATTTAAAAAATGAGTTTGAAAGTATAACTATTTTTCTCCATTTCTCTCTATTTCTCCTATCTTTAATAAATCAAACAAGTAATAAAAAATAAGAGAATTTCATTTTCTTTTTTTTCTCTCCAAATCACCCAAATCAAACAGAGTGTAAGTTTTATAAATGAGAAAAAACTTATTTAAGTATAGTTTTGGCTCTAACCCAATAATACAAACAGGCACACAACTACTCGTTGGCCAAGCATGCTAAGCTCGGGCCAAAAGAATATTATCTTTTTATTGAAAATTTTATTATATTAATCTTTTGTTATTGTTATTGACCGATGATGGAGTATAATGAGTTAGTATCGAATTCGTTTGTGAGTTACTGTTGCAGTCGAACTAAGATATAAGTATTTGGATTAATTCAGTGCACCTTTTGGGTTCGTGAATGTTCGGCCTAACCTAAACTGATACTTGTAAGCCCATATAAACAGGCCATTTGTCCAGTTTCTAAGCATCGTTTTATAAGCTTGGTTGTAATTTGTCGAACTTGTAGATTATTAACTAGTGCCTTTGAGCCCATATAAACATCTAGGTTCCTACCTTCTTCTTTTAATATTCTTTTGCAAAAGCAGTGTCAAAGAGTTTTTCATTATCTGAGAGTTTTTAAGCACAAATTTGATTCGTCGAACTTACAAATTATTGTGCTATTTTTGCAAGTGTGAAAACCATTGTATGGTGATAAATGCACGCCATCCAATTCAAAGTACCAAAGCGAAAGTGAATTTTGTCCAACAAAGAATTTATTGCACTGAGAGAGATTCTTTGAGTCTTTCAAAATAAATAAATAAATAAAAAGGTGCTAACTTACTACAACAACAATAGTGGCTTTAAAAAAATAATTGATTTTGTTATTGGTTTTTATGCCCATTACATTAGCAAGGTTTTAAAGAAAAATAAAAGTCTGATTATGAGCTTAGGCGCATCTGATGAAAAAAAATAATAATGTTACAATAACCATTGAACAATGTTCTAAACTTTGGGGGCAAAAATAGACAAATATTTTCTTTTAGGATTTGGTTTAGCGGTGTTCTAAACTTTGCCCGGCATGATACAAATATTTTCTATTAGGATTTAATCTATCATGGAAAAAATTGCTAAAGAATTTATCAAGCATTTGATTAGTGGCAAATATCGATTTGGACAACCTCTTGGATCTCTCCATAAAATGGTTTTCAGTCTCCTTAAAATTATGAAAACTCCATGGACCCCTCTAAAATTGACTTAGAAATCATTAAAATTTTGGACAGCCCCTTGGAACATTCAAAAATTGCTTTTACACTGATAAAATTATGGATAGCTCATTAGACACTCAAAAAATGGCTTTAACTCAGTCAAGATTTTGAACAATCCCACTGAACCTTTCCAATAAAACCATAAATAGTCTGCAATGTTTTATTTGTTTCGATGAGAAATATTTTATAATTAAAAAAAATTAACTTAGTTTTAGAATGTAAATTTTTCTACTGAATTTTTTTAATATTATTTTTATTAAACCAAATATTAAAAAATAGATAAAGTTTTATACCAAAAAATATCTTACATTAAAATAAGTAGAGCCTTAATCTTTTTAAAATGGCTTTTAACCTAATAAAAACTACGAACAATCTCTTAGAATATGATTAACTTGATTTCAATACGAAATGAGTTCAATTAGAATAAGTAGACAACTTAATTAAATAAGTGCAGTCACAATTTAAGTAAAATTTAAATTTTTACTAAAAAATAAAATAAAACATAAGTATGAATTCATATGTAGCCCTCGTTTGGAAAACCAGCTCAAAATCGATTTTTTGAATTTTTGAATTTTTTAGCTTAAATCCTAAAAAGTCAAAAAGTATAATTTTTTAATCTTTAACTTTTACGCTATTAGCTTTTTGACTTTAGTTTTTTGGCTTTTTTAGTAACAATTTTTAATTTTACCATTTAATTTTTAAATTTTTTGATTTTTTTATTTGGCAAAATCTCATTTAGGTTGAAGGGCAATCTTTGAACTTCATATCCAGTTTATTTGGCTTTTTTAATAGTTTAAAAGTCACTAATTTTTTAATTAAATAAAATTTTTAATTTTTTAACTTAAAATTAATTAAAATTAAAAAACTAACTTAAAATCAAATTGTCAAACCAACACGTAGTAATGGTCCTCTATAAACCCACATAAATGCAATCACAAAACCTCCTAAACTCACCCAAATGAGGTCCATTCAATAATTCAAATTAAATTAGTTTTATACAAATTAAATTCATAATTAAAAATAAAAAATAAATTTAATTTATTTTGTCATAATTTGCACTCAATAGTTGTAGTAACAAAAATTTTGAACCCAAATATTTATTTAAATTAAATATCAATTAAATTTTAAAGTCTAAAATAATAAGGCATTTACTGAGTATAAATCAAATTAAGCCAAATTTCACAATCAAATGAGTTATATATATACTCATCAAATCCCAAAATCGAAACAAACATAAATCTATTCTACACATTTGGTTTTATCCCATTAATCGCGAATATGTAAGCAACTTTGGTTATTACCTAGGTCTAACTCTAATCCTTAAAATAAATAAATTTAAATTACCTCTTTGTGCCTTCATCAAATAAATATATAAAATCAAAAAGTTTTCCTTAACATAAAAATGTAGTTAAGAAATACATTCTACTTTAAATGAGTTCAGCTTTCCTAATATAAAGCTCACTTGAGGTATGTGAACCTATGTTAACTTATAAACTATTGATTTTTTTTTTTAATTTACTTGACAAGATAATGCAATCTTGTTGCTTGTACCAATGTCCTGAATAACGCTTTGGATAGAATATCAACTTTTGTATGGATGCAGTTCGTATTAGTACCGGTAAAATATCAAGTACTATTTTGAATTTATAATTATAAAATATTATATATGTTTTGTCTTAAAATATTATTTAATAATAAATAATTTAGTATAAAATAAACATTTATCTCACATAATATTTTAATTAATTAATCTAAAACTAATTCTTACTTTTATTATTTATAATGAGATAGTTAACTTAAAAATGATATAAATTTTATATTTAATATTCTTTATAGTAAATTTGCATTGATGAGTTTAGGAATATTCTTTTGTGCTATATTTGAAATTTGAATTAGAATATAAAAATAAAAAATAAGAGACTAAACAAACAAATGAATAAAAAAAATTTTAAAAATAATTACAAACCCAATACGTACTCAGTTTTGTTCGGTGTTGATCGGTATAGGTTGTTATTATCCGGTATGATCTAAACTTCAATGGTACAAAATTAAATAATTAATGTAATAATTTTGATCTAAAACAAAAGCCAAACTCTATTAATTTATCCTTGTTGCTTAGTACATCGGAATTTATTTTCTCTGGGACTTCTTCACTTGAGGAAACAAAGACAGACACCTGGAACTAGAACTCAAATTATCTTATTTTGTGTGTGGGCATGGAACTTCACAGACAGAGAAAACAGTGTGGACAGTAACAAAATTCAAGGGGATTTTGGCTCGAGCTTTAATACGGCTGTTTTACCCATTTTTTAGGCCCTTATTGGTTACTAAAGTTTTTAATTTTATGACTAAAAATGCAAAAAAATTAAAAAATTAAAAAATTAAAAAATCAAATCAAATCAAATTAAAACACTAATTCCTAAAGTATTATATTTAAACTCTCACCACTTTTAAATGATAATACCATCTCTTCTTTTATAACTAATCTATTACTGCTACTAACTACATATAATTGTTATATTTAACTATATACAAAGACAAAATTATTCAATTTGAATAAAAAAAATTTATTTATTTTTATTCAAACAACTAGTTTTTAAAAAACTAACTTAAAAATTAATTTACCAAATAACCTACTTTGAATTAAATTTAACTTTTTAACTAAAAACGTAATAAGGCAAAAAAAAATAATTTTTAAACTAGTTTCTAATTGGAGCTTTATGAACAAAAAGCCAAAAAGCCAAAAAGCCCGTCATAGTTCCTCCAGTTAACAAACAGCATCATGTATTGCTGATTTCACAATGGACGTTAAATATGTGTTAGCCTTTGAAGCAGCCAAAGAGGTCATTTAGTTTAGAAACTTCCTATTGGATCTAGATGTACCTTCATTACAATCAGCTTTTACACTTTATTTAATAATAGTGGTATAGTTGTTATTTGAACGAACTTAAGATTCAAAAAAAAGAAAAACACATCGATCGTAAATTTTATCTGATACGAGAAATTGTGCATAGAGGTGATGTTACAGTTACCAAGATTGCATCAGCAAACATCATAATGGATACTTTTACGAAGATCTTCCAAGTTAAGATTTTTGACATTCACATAGAGGGAATTGGAGTTAGATGCATGGCAACATAACTTTAGTGTAAGTAGAAGATTGTTAAGGATATATACTAAAAGCCATTCTTTTGTATAATATATTTTGGTATTGATTTTATTCTTTAACAAAATTGGTTATTTTCATTTAAATGAGAATTTGTATGAGCAATATTTGTACTGTATTATTATTTAATGTTATGTATATATATTTTTTATTCTACATAATAGATGATCTGGTGTATAAAATTTGGCTTATATACAAAAGATTAGATTATGGATTCTTGTAGAATATAAAATTTTTGTTCGCGGTTTTAGATAAAACTAGATACATTATCAGTAGAACTGTAGCACAGTATTTTAATAGGTCTGTCTTGATTATGAAAAATAATAAAGTTTCAGCTCACTGTATTAGTACACTTTGTGTTTATTCAATATAACCATATTAGCATAATTATTTTTATACTGATTATATAAAATAATTAACACCCTATGATTATTGTGAGTACTTATACTTTTAATTCTGAAATAATTAATAAATACGTATATTTAGTGTTTGTTATTTTCATTCATTAAAGAGTAAGATTTTTAATGGATCCATAAGTTCGATGAATTGGATAATGGCACTATGCATATGGTGAATATGAATTAATAACAGAATTCACATCCCGGTGTAGGGATTGATGATACTCCTTAAGAAAACTTATAAGTTTTGATTATATTGAACACTGTAGGTGAATTTTCTATCCGACGTATAAAATAAGTTAAGTGAAAAATCTTAATAGAATTATAAATTGTCAAATAAATCAAATGATTAGTAATTTAATTTAATCGTCGAGTATTTGTACTCTTAATATGAAGAGATAAATAAGCATTTAATAACATGAAACTCGAAATCACTTTTGAGATAACACTAAGAGTGCAATTATAATCATTTAGTGGTATGAATTATAATTTATGGAATTAAAATTTTAATTTGGGTAAATTAAGTTTTTTGTAATTACATAAGGAGCCTGAATCTTATTTACTCATTAGGATCATGTCATAGCCTATTTATACACCGCTTAACCCATTGGCGGCTAGGGTTTTTTTTGTATTCTTGTGAGAATCAGAAAAAGAGATAGCCATATTAGGGTTTTCAGTGACGAAGGTCAGAACCCACACTTTTGTTCATGATTTGCTGTACGAAAATAGGGCAGAAGATCTAAAGTGCAAACGAGTTCTCCGATTCATGCGTTCATCCTGAAGATTCTTGTTCGAGTGCTGAGATGGGATCAATCCAGAGAGATCTCAAAGATATAATCTTTATTCTGCCTTATAGGGTTTACTGATTTCTTGGTTTTCATTTGGATGGAAACTAAGGTTTCATCATCCGAACGCCATCTGGACGCTCGTCCGAATGAAAATGCATTGAAGGTTTTTTGGTTTAGATCGTATGTACTGTCAATGGTTCCTAGGATCTCGTCATCTCCATCACTAGTCTCTGCTCCAATACATGTTATTACGTTTGTGAATAAGGTTTTACCATCTAAAGTGATGCATCTTAGAAAGGCTTGTGATGTGTTTCAATGCAGAATATAACGTGGTGGCATATGCTTCTAGACAATTGAATCCATATGAACAAAATTATCAAACACACGAACTAGAGTTGGCAGCAATGGTGTTTGCATTGAAAATTTGGAGGCAATACTTAAATAGCGTAAGGTGCGAGGTATTTAGCGATTATAAAAGCTTGAAATACATCTTCACCAAAAAAGAGTTGAATATGAGACAAATGAGATGGTTCGACCTTCTAAAAGACTATGACTTGGGAATTAATTATCACCTAGGAAAAGCTAATGCAATGCAGACGCCTTGAGTAGGAAGTCAAGTAATCTACCATCTTTGATCACAAAATAAAATCATATCTTGAAAGATTTTAGAAGACTAAATGTTGAGATACGATTGTGAGAGCCATGGTGCACTTGTGAAACCCTGTACCGTTTATTTTTTATATATGAACATGATGATGTGTTTTCCTTCATGTTGTATATCATCGATGCATGGTTTATACTTTGGCGTTATAGAACAGCATGTGTAGATGTGTTTTACGCCTTTTCGGACCTTGTTTAGGCTTGCTTGGTTGGCCTTAGAATACAAAAATTGAGACAAAAAATAGTAGGCTTAAACCCTTGAATTCGGTCGACTGGACGGCTATGTTCGGTCGACTGAACTATTTTTCTTGAGTTCGGTCGACTGACCCAAGGGGTTCGGTCCACTGAACTGTGGTGGTTCACGTATTTCGAGGAGCTTCGACTGAACTGCCTTTTTGCCGAGCCTATATGTATTCCATGGGTTGGAATGTTTGGAGAAAAGATCCTTTCTTCATTTCCTCTGCCTTCTCTCTACATATTTGACCTGCACGAGCCTAGTTTTTGACGATCAGCTTATGGATCCCTGCTATTCACGTTGCTAGCTTCGTGTTCAGCCAATCAGATTCCTATTTCGACGAGGGTTTGGATTTTGAGGCTTTGAGTTTTGACTCGCTGAGGTAGAATTCTAGACCCTACTGCTGTATTAGGGTGTTATATATAATTGTATGCTTTTTAACCGGTAGAAAGTGTATGAAATGTCATATATATGTTTAGAAACTTGGGTTTTTGGGTAAAAAGTATATTTTTTTCTTTTCTTGATTTATTACATCGTATGACATGTGATTTTATGATTTTTAAATGGTTTTCAAAGGATTTTCTTAAAAACGGTGAAAAATCTCAACACTTAGTGTTTTGGAGGTTTGGAGCTCGCCTTCGGGGTTGAGTCTCAGGTTTTGAAACATTTTGTTGAAAATGAGAAAAAATATTTTGAAAATATTTTTTTGATCTCCATGTTGATTGATAGATCAGTATATACACGTATAATGTATATTTGTGAAATATTTTTTTATAGTTGAGTTACAATTCGATTTTGAGAAGATTCTTTACATGTACCGGGATGACGAGTATTTGGCACGAGTTGCCCTCGGTAAAAGTCCAAAAACGTGCGCAGAGTAGGTACATTTGTTATCCTTCGAGGTAGTTCTCGTATAGAAGGTCAATTTGGGTGCTCTTTTCGCTCGAGTTGTCGCCCGTAAAGTTAGCTTTTACGTCGTGATGCTCCGTATAGAACTTGTGATTTTCTATCCGGTCCCATGAGGCATGGGGTTTAGATAATGGACATGAATATGTAGTTGTTACCTCTGTCCCCTTGTGACAGAGTCGGTACATAAAACGCTATTTTTCTTTTTTCACGATGGTACATTTCGTGAGGGAACAATGTTTTCGGTTACATTTTTTTCTTAACTAGGGTTGGTTATTTGTATGTGTTGCAGCACCTGGTTTGAAGGATGAAAACATGGGTTTCATGAAATAAAATCGTTTTGGGTGGCTTGTGTTGGCCAGATGGAAAAACTTGTGAGTTTTGGATAGAAAACCTTTTGGGTTTTGTGGTTGAGTACGCTCCCACTCTATATGATTGTATATTTCCCGCTTTACAGCTGTATTGTCTGTTTCTATTGGGTTTCGGCTCATGGGTAGAATTTTCTGTACAAAATCTTTTTCAAGTGATGATGATATGGATAAGGTGTAGCTTGGCGGTGCCTGCGGTGGTGGAAGACTTTGTAGTTTTTCTTTTGGATTTGCCTGATCCTGAAGGCAGTCGTTGTACGCCATAAGACGATATACTGTATGCATGTTGGGACTGTATGATTTTTTTATGAGAGATGTATCTTTTAGGTTTTTTTCTTATTTCAACAGATGATTTTGATGATATAAAACTCTATTTTATTAAAACTGGTATTTGGTGAATTTTCACGTGACCTGAGATTTTGGGGCGTGACAGTGCACTTTTGGCAAACATTAGAGTATAATCTATCTTGATTGAGATAATTAAAGCGGGGCAAAGAGATGATCCACAACTGTAGAAAATCAAAGATAACGTGGAAGCAAGATCGCATACTGAATTTATAGTCCACGAAGATAGGACTTTGACATTCGGTGATAGGTTGTGTGTCACAATTCAGAGTGCTCAGTACATCTTGGGTGAACTAAGATGTATAGAGACTTGAAGAGAAATTTCTGGTGAAATAATATGAAGAGAGAAATTGCCTAGTGTATTGCTCAATATTTAGTTTGCTAATAAGTAAAAGTTAAACATCAAAGATCAACAAATCAATTGCTGCCACTTCATATTCCTGGGTGGAAGTGAGACCATATCACAATGAATTTTGTGATTGGATTGCCTAGAACTCAATGTGGTAATGATACTATTTGGATTATTGTTGATTGATTGACAAAATCAACTAACTTTCTATCTATCAAAATTGAATTCTCCTTGGAGAGGTTATCATATATCAAGGATATCATAAGAGTGAATGGCATTCCAATAATAATAGTGTATGATAGGGATAACAAGTTTGTATCTAAATTCTAAGTGAGTTTACAAAGAGCTTTGAGGATTAATTTGAGTTTTAGCAGCCTTCCATCCACAGACCGATGGACAATTATGGAGAACTATTCAAATTTTAGAAGATATGTTGAAATCTTGCAACATTGATTTTGGAGGGTCTTGGAATGACCATCTAACCTTAATGGAGTAATCATATGGTAATAGTTATCAAGCTAGTATTGAAATGACATCTTATAAGGTTTTATATAGAAGAAAGTGTAAATCAACTATATGTTGGATGAAACGGGTGAAAGAAAGATGTTAGTTCCAAAAATTTTATAACAAGTAGTGAACAAAATCTATCTAGTCGAATGATGACTACTAACAGCTCAGAGTAGGTAGAAAATTTTCGTGGATAATTGGATGTGAAATTTGAAATTTTAAGCAGGAGATCATTTATTTCTTAAACTGTCTTTAGTAAAAAGAGTAATGAGATTTGGTGAGCGTGGTAATTGAGCCTCAAATTTGTGTGGCCATTTAAGATCTTGGATCATGTTGGTGAGGTGACTTATAAACTTGCCTTGCTACCTGCACTTGCTGAAGTATATAATATTTTTCAAGTTTTTATATTGAAAAAATATAAATCGAATGAAATTCATATAATTGACCATACACCATTGCAACTTATAGAAGATTTTGATTTATGATAAATATCCAATACAAATTGTAGACTGTATAGAACAATTATTAAGATGATGAATCATTCATTACATAAAGTACATAAAAGCAATCATTGTTCAAAGAGAAGCTACCTAAGTGCTTGAGAAAAAAATATAAAAAAATATTCACATCTTTTGAAAATCAACATATGTCAATTTTAGAATATTAAATTTCTTTAAAAAAAATAGGAATGTAATAGCCCAAAAAAGAAAAAAAAAGAAAAAAAAAAAAGGAAGAGAGACATAGAGTCGGGCATTAAAGAATGTAACATTAATAGACATGTAATTAATACACATGCAATTAACGAACACAAGATGAAGATGCAAATTATACACATAGGCCATGTTTGTTTTGAGAGTAAGAATTAAAGAATATTTAGTATTCATTCACTAGTAATCATAGAATAATGTATCCAATACATTGTTAATATATTTTTTTATCTATTTTTATATTTGGTTATTTTATAAAACACTATAAATTATAATATCTAATATTTCTTTTATAAATTAGAAAACAAGTCTTATATATAAATGATAATAATATGCTACCTAATTGTAACCAAATCAACTTGAACTAAACTAAAAAGTAAATATTTTTTAAAATAGAAAAATATATAAAAAATATTTTTTTTTTAAAACAAGAAAAATAAATTATTTTTAAAATAAAAGAAAAACAAAAAATAGTTAAAAAATAAATAAGCGATTTTGAAATATATATATATATAAACAGAATATAAAAACAAAACAGTTAAAAAATAAAAAATAAAAATAAAACAGGTTTTTTTAATAAAATAAAAATACAAAGAAAAAACTAAAAGAAATAACAGTTTTTAAAATAAGAAATATATAAAAAACAGTTTTTAAAATAATTAGAAAACAGATTTTAAAATAAGAAATAAAAAAAAAACATTTTTAAAGAAAATAATAAACAATTTCTTTAAAAAAACAACAAACAGTTTTTTTTAAAACAATGATAAATTGTTTTTTATAAATAAAAAATAAAGTATTTTTCTAAAACTAATAACAAAAAACTTTTTTTCTAATTAAAAAATATATAATATTGTTCTAAAATAATAATATTAATTTTTTTTGACATTTAAGTATGAATTTTTTAATTTCGAATTGTCAATCCCACCTCTCTCCTTAGAATAGAACCATTCCATATTTATTAAATTAGGAATTCATCCTGAATAGTGTATTCGAATCCATTAATTACAACCAATCATAAAATACAAAATTATTAATTCAATTTTAAGTTTATTTTCTTAAAAACAAACATACTCCTATATAATAGGGTGATCCGAATCCATTAATTACAACCAATCATAAAATACAAAATTATTAATTCAATTTTAAGTTTATTTTCTTGAAAACAAACATACCCCTATATAATAGGGTGATCTTGGGAGTTGCAGAATATAAGGGCATAGTATTGGGAGAGTGGACAGATGGAAAAAGAATTATAAAAAAAGAAAAGAAGGACGAGACACTAGTTGTGTATACAAATAAGGCATTTTAGCTGATTTTAGGTTAAAAAAAATTTTGTCTAGAGATAAGTAACCTTCACCATTGTTAGTATTTTTATTTTTAATTTTTCAAAAATATTTTAAATAAAACAAATAATTATTTTTACATTTATTTGTTTATATGAAAAAGAAATATAGATCAAATATAAAATTCTAACTATATTTTAGAAACTTTGAAATTTTTAAAAAATAATATATTTTTGTAATCTCATGGGTTAAATTCTGAATATAATTTAAATTTGACTATAATTTTGACGGTAGCTAATGAAGGTTAAATATTAGTATTTAAACTAGCTTCTTCTAGAGCTTTACCACGAATTTAAGTGTGGTTCTAGATCTTGTCACGGATTACTGTGATCATAGTTGATAAAATTTAAATTTATCAAAATTGAATTGACAAATCGCTAAAAAATAAATTATATGTTCTTTTGCACAAAAAAATAATATTAATATATTTTTAATCTCCAAATTATAAATTTATTTGCATTAAATATTATTACAAAAAAAAAATACTTTATTCTTTTATATTATTTTTCTACATGCTTGATCCAGCCAGCTAGCAAAGATAGTTGGTATTTTAACGAGTTGTCAAACTCTTAATTTATTTTATTTGATTTTTACAGTCTAAAGAGTAGAACTGTGCGGAAATTTTTGTAGAGCTTGTTAAAAGTAGAATTATTTGACTTATTTTGAACTTTGACCTGTATTAGATCAGTATGAATTTTAAAGATATTTTCAAATCATTTGGGATTAAATTCATAACAAAGAATTTTTTATTGAGCATATTTGATTAGTTTTTATATTGAGATTAATAATTGTTATCTTACCCTTCACGTGATTTTAAGACATAACAACTTAGCAATTAAATTATTTTTAATTAGTAGGTGGTTGTTTAAGTTATACCACAGATATTCATTATTGCCCGAAGTACTCATTCTAGCATATGCTGGTCCTTTGTATAATTTAACATGTCATGCATGTTATATTCTGTATTTTTTTAAAATTAATGTGTCACCGTGTCATGTCCGTGCCTATGTTTCGGTAGGTGAGAAAACAAAGATTACCAATCAAAAACCCAAAAAGGCAAAAATCAAGATCCAAAACAAGCATACTACCACAACTACTTGGAAACTATCCAAAAAAACCAGATGAAGAATGAACCAAAAGTAATCTGCTGATAATAACCAGGCAGCGAAAGGGCAAAAGCAGGAAAAAACAAACCTGCTGATCAATGGAGGGTGGGGGCAGAGATGAGTGCAACAGTCCTCCAACGTTGAAGATTGAACCGAGACCAGCTGCAAATATGGAGTGCGCAGGAGGAGGAAGTAGATTATGTACGGCCTATGGAGACTGAGGGCAGGGATGAGTGCAACGTTCCTTCAACGTTGAGTCTTAAGTAAAGCATCATCTGGCCCGATGAACTAACATAGGAACCCTAACCCAAGAAGAACGCAAAAGATGAAATCAAAGACCAAACAAGACCTGACGGCCGTCAAAGAGCCAAGGCAGTGGGAATCAAGTGCTGTAGCTATTGCACTGACACAAATACCCCTGTTGGTAACACACAATCCGAACAAGACAAAACCCAAAACAAATACTTCTGTTGGGAACACACGATCCGAACACGACAAAACCCAAAACAAGGATAAAATAGCTGTAAGTATTGAACACCGAGCCAAATGTGATATACAAAGCACATGGGTTGGATAATTAGATGGCGCTGATAACCCCAGGTAGGACGAAGGTAAAAGAGGGAAAGAAAGGATAAGAAGGGATGGAAGTGGCAAGGAAAATGTGGTCTGGACGAACAGAAGGTGAACCATGTAAATCTTATTTTATAGTGTATGGATAAAGGCCATGAAGGCCTAGCAGGTTTTGGTCTGCAGACTAATCCCCTAGACACACCAGAGAGAAGCATTTCCTGTGGGAACAACCACCCAAGCAACCAAACTTACAAGAATATCGTACATTCGCAAGAGAATCAGATGGAAAATAAAAGAGTACACAACAAATTGAAGGGATTGAACTACAATTTACTTCGCATTAATGAGATCTACATACAAGGAATGAAGTAATTTTCTTCACGGTTCATTTCTGTGAAAAAAAGAAAACACATGCTCTCTATATTCATAAACATAACCGGATTAGCCACTAAAACAAAATATTCCAAATCAGAACTACATCTCAAATCTTATGGGTGAGCATTTCATGACAACAAAAACAATTTCAGTCACCCCACCAATCCCTGAACCCTACAAATGAAAAAATGTAAACGGTAATTTTTTTTATATAAAAAAAAAATTTTATTCCCCAGGGACTCATGTGCCTTCCAAAACCAGGGATCTTCGAGCCTGCTGCACACAATTAGCCAACTATATATATGTTACAAATCCTCGTAAAATGGATTTTTGACCTACCTCCTAACTCACAAGGAGAGGTGGGCTGGATGCAAACAACGAAATGATCAACAAGAGCTTTTTAGGAATGATCGACGCGAGCTTTTTAGTCTTGAATTGCCCGATCCCCTTTAGGAATGATCAACACGAGCTTTTTAGTCTTGAATTGCCAGATAGGAATCTAACACAATTACACTGTTTCAACTTGGCAAGAGCTTCTCGAGTCTTCCCAATCACGAGATCAACGTATATAACAGTAAGAATGGCTTCCTGACTATTGGGTATTGTGGATAAAGCTCGCATCCCAAACCGGTGAGCCTGCTCAAGATCTCCCTCCACTGCCGACATCACGGCTAGGTTTGCATAAAGCATTCCTCGTGCTTCTTCGGGCTTGAGGAACACAATATCTCGCGGTGACTCGTCAAGTGAAGAGTTCTTGCAAGTTAACAAGCCGGCATTTGACTCCTCACAATCTGCATTTTTCTCTGCCCGCCATTGATCACAGTCCTCTTCACTGTAAGGTAATTCAACATTCTTTCCATTAGACACGTAGAATAACAAATGCTCAGCAGCTTCCTTTGTTCGGTTTAGTAAGCACAGAGACTCAGCGGCATATACAATGCCCAGAAAAATGTATATTCTGGAACATTCCGAAAGTTCTAAGAGACACCTTGCAGTTGATAGGGCCTTCAGAGGATTTCCTAATTCCAACTCTACATATGCCAAATCAGCAAGAACAGCTTGCTCGATCATCTTATTCTCTCTTCTACAAATCTCTTCATAATCCAATATGGAGCTCTCTAAGATGGAATTAGGACTATTTCCACTCTTTTGTTCTTTAGTATCCCCATTTGCATTAATTTGACCCAAGCCCACAACTAGATTCGATGCCTTGGAATCACCACCGGATAAATTTTTGTAACTTGTATTCTTAGATAATGATGCTGTCTCCGTTGATTCATTTTCCTCCGAGCTGGAACTACGAGGGAAAGTTGAGTACTTCAAATCTGAACGGTTCAACAAGTACAATGCATTGAAAAGACATTGCCGGGCTAGGGACAATGAGAGATCAGGCGGTGGCTTATCATCACCCAACAACCAATTGTCTCTTCCAACAAAATCATACTCCTGTCCATTGCATGAGTTCCCATCCTGGGTCGTGAGTCGTCTCCATTTTCCCTTTCCAATAACATGAACTTTAACCAATGATCTAATCGATTGGGCTGTACTGGATTTCAGAAGTCCCTTCTCCAGTGCCACTAGACAGCATTCAGCAAGTCGGATCCATAAGAGAGGCTGGTTGTAGAAAATTAAACAAGCCTTCTGGAAACAACGAACAGCAAGTATTGGTTTCCCGCAAGCTAAGTACTGCACACCACAGTTGTATATTATTTGGAGAGATTTGTCCTGCGAGAAAGTTGAAAGCTTTAAAGGCTTTTTCTTCCGGAGAGACGAACTATTACTCAAAGCCTTGGAAAAGAATACAGATGAAGTGTGATATTTTCCAAGTCGATAATAGATACACCCAAGATTGTTGTTGTATATGCTTGAAATCCCCATTTCTGTCTGATTACTTGATGCCATCAGGAGCTTTATGGATTTACGATAGTTACCACGAGCATATTCAAGCTGGGACTTCAAGAGGAGAGAAATGGAAGAATCTTTCCCACATGCTACATTCATAGTCATAGCCATCTTAACTTCACGCTTAGCTGCCTTGAGGTTCCTAGTAAGGAGCAGAAGTCGAACCTTGTAAAGTTGCAGCTTCAGCTTCAGATCACAAGTGGAAAAGGAATCATCAGCTGGTGGAGTCCTTGAAAGATCATTTGAAGGTTGGAGTCCAGATGGTCTTGTTAGGGTCTGTCCATTCATGTCAATATTTGAAAATAGTGTGTCAAGGTTCTCCCCTGACAGGGTTCTGGATAATGAACTTTCTGAGGCATTCAGACTAGCAATTGAATTAGAATTAGTAGCATCTGCGGCAGTTGAATTGCTTGGAAGTGAAGAAGGTTTTGTCACTAAGTTGGAAGATTGTTGCTGGGTAGAACTTCCAACGTCAATTTGACTAGTTGAGCTACTAGCACAATATGCTTTCTCCACATAATTAATTACATCCTGGACAAAATAGAACAATAAAATTAACTCAGGACCAAAGCAATAAATTCAAAACATATAACAGAGTAAGTAAAATTTCAATTTGCTGTCAAAAAAAGTTATAACCGGACAAATCCACTCAAACTCTGAAAAAGAAAGCAAAAACAAAAACAAAATAAACAAAAAAATGACACCGATAACTTTAAACATGGTAATCTCATTAAATGACCAAACATGGCGTCAAAATTAAACACAGCAAACTAGTGGGTGGGTTTTGCATTCAAAAAACTAAAAGGGAACAAACATTTTGGCACAACCCAAATCTAAATTACAGTACAAGAGGGAGCAGCATTACTCAGCACAAAAACTAAAGAACCCCCAAAAATGTTCTATTATTTGGACCATTGGCACTTGTTAATACGGCATATTAGAAGAATGACAGAGCTTAACCTCAAGGGTAACTCCTCTAACTATTTATATTAAACCAAATATTATAAAATTACATAAATAACCCTCAACACTCCCCCTTAAACTGGTACATACATATTATATGTACCAAATTTGGTACAAATATTTTTTACTCATGAACCACATGAAGATTTGGTGAATAAATCTGCTAATTGATCCACTAACTTCACATAACTAGTACGAATCACATTTTATACAACATTTCTCGAATAAAAGACAATCAACTTCAATATGTTTTGTTCTCATGGAATATTGGATTGAATGCTATGTGAACTGCTGCTTGGTTATCACATAACAAATTCATAGGATGAGAACGTTGAAATCCAAGTTCCTCTAGTATATATTTTAACCAAATCAACTCACAAGTGGTATGGGCCACAACTCTATATTCGGACTCCGCACTAGATCGAGCAACAACTGTATGTTTCTTGCTTTTTCATTAGACCAAATTACCTCTAACAAATACACAACAACCAATAGTTGACCTTCTATCAGTTGGAGATCCAGCCCAATATGCATCCGTATAACCCTCGATTTGAGTATGGCCATAATTCTAATATAAAATCACGACCTAGTGCACTTTTAAGATATCTTAGAATATGTACAATGACAGCCCAATGACAATTCCGTGGAGCATCTAAAAATTGACTGACAACACTAACTGCAAAAGAAATGTCTGGTCTGATAACAGTCAAATAATTTAACTTTCCAACCAATTGTCAATATTGTCCTTGATCTGCTAACAACTTACCTTGATCTGCAACAAATTTTGTGTTGAGGTCCAAAGTGTGTTAATAGATTTGGGCCCTACCATTCCTATTTCACTTAATAAATTAATAACATATTTTCTTTGAGACAAGAAGATGCCTTGGTGTGATCTAACCACTTCAATACCCAAAAAATATATCAACCTTCCCATATCTTTAATGTGAAATTTGGCTTGAAGAAACGATTTTAATTCTTCAATACCATTATAGTCATCACCAATTATTACAATTTAATCCATATACACAATTAGCAGTATTTTGCTCGCACCAATATGCCTATAGAAAATAAAGTGATCTACGCCACATCTTTGAAGACCAAAACTAATCATAGTATCGGTAAAACTACCAAACCAAGCACGAGAAAATTGTTTGAGCCCATATAATAACTTCTTCAAACGAGAAACTAAACCTAACTTCCCCTGTGCAACAAAACCTGGAGGTTGCGCCATATAGACTCCTCCTAGAGATCACCATGGAAGAAGGCATTCTTTGTTAAATGAAGAATAGAATACGAAAAATGTGTATTCTCCTCGTGAGGTATACGCACATATTTATTAACTAATAAATTACTACAATAGTTACTATCAGCATACCCATAGGATAACATTATTAATATAATACACACGCACACACACACACACACACACACATATATATATATATATACCCCGCTCAAGTTGGAGCATAGATATCTAGTATGCCCAACTTGTTTACAAATGTATTGAACGCGAGACCTGAGTATAGACTTAGTAAATAAATCAGCAAGCTATTCACCAGATCGAACAAAACCAAAATCGATAGTGCCTTTAGTGTACTCGTATCTGATGGAATGACAATCTATCTCAATATGTTTTGTTCGCTCATGAAACATTGGATTTGTAGCAAATATAAATATCAGACTTATTATCACACCACAACTTGGTAGGGACCTATAGGCTGTTCATCTAACTCGGTGAGAAGCTGTTGAATCCACACAATCTCAGACGTTGCCAATGCCATAGATCTGTACTCCGCCTCAGCACTGAACCTTGACACATCTTGCTTCTTACTTTTCCACAATATTAGTTTCCAACTAACGAAAACAGAGAACCCGGATGTGGACCTCCTATCAATAGAACAACTTGCCCAGTCTGCATCAGAGTAGCCCTCGGTACGGAAGTGACCCCAGTCACAAAACTGTAGGCCCTTCCCAAGATTGGAATTGAGGTATCACAAAATACGAACCACTGCATTCTAGTGTGGGACTCGAGGATCAGACATGAACTGACGCACTATGCTGATAGGATAAGCAAATACCGGGTCGGGTCATAGTGGTCAAATAATTGAGTTTACCTACCATTCGACGATACCTGTCAAGGTGAGAAAACACATCACCGTCACCCAGAAGAACCTTCACACTTGGATCCATCAGGGAATCCACACTCTTTGCATTTAGAAGGCCAGCATCCCGCAAAATGTCAATCACATATTTTCTTTTAGACACAAAGATCCCACGCTTTCCTTTAGCTACCTCAATCCCCAAAAAATACCACAGATGCTCAAAATCTTTAGCTTGGAACTGTGTCTGCAAAAAGGCCTTCAAATCACTAATCCCAACGTTGTCATCGCCAATGATAACGATATCATCAACATAGACAACAAGAATACATCCGAAAGCAGCCCAACGAAAAACCACTGTATGATCCTTGCCTGACTGCCACAAACCAAACTGTTGCACCACCGTGCTAAACCGCCCAAACCAGGCCCGGAGAGATTGTTTCATGCCATATAAAGAACAACGAATGAGGCAAACCAGATCAGACCCCCCCTAAGCAACAAAATTGGAAGGTTGCTCCATATACACATCCTCTTGGAGATCACTATGGAGAAATGCATTCTTGACTTCCAACTGATGAAGCATCCAATTCTGAGCCGCAACGAAGGAAACAAAAAGGAGGACAGAAGTCATCTTGGAGACCAAAGAAAAAGTCTCAAAATAGTCAACACCATAGATTTGGGCATAACCCTCGACAACAAGGCGAGCCTTCAAACGAGCCAAAGAACCATCAAGATTCACCTTTACTGTCTAGACCCATTTGTAACCGACTGCTTGCTTCCCGGATAGAAGAGGAACAAGGTCCCAAGTTGCATTATTATCAAGGGCAATCATTTCTTCCAAGATAGCATTACACCAACCGAGACATGAGAAAGCCTCTGAAACACTACCATGTACATCAATAATATCAACTGTAGAAATAAAGGCCCGTAAAGAAGAAAACAAGCCCTTATAGGACTCAACATAACAAGGGTGATCCCAACAGGTGCGATAAGGCGATGAGTAGCAATAGAGGACTCACTTACTAGTGGATCAACCGACGAGATAACTGGCTCAGCAGAAGAACGAATCACACGAGGGTTGTGCTGCAGGGGGCGGTGAAAGAGAGGCTGCAGGTGCATCAGGGGAAATCCGATAGACAAGAAGATCGTCTAACAGAGGAGATGGAGGAGACTCACGACCAGGAGAAGAAACAGGAGAAGCAAAACAGAACGGAGTAGACTCAAGGAAAGTAACAATCTGAGACACAACAAAACGACGCAACTCAGAACAATAACACCAATACCCCTTCTGGTGTTGGGGGTAGCCGAGGAAAATACATTTTAGAGCACGGGCCTCAAGTTTAGTCACCTGTGGTTGGGTGTCATGCACATAGCATACACAACCAAAGATTTTAAGGGGCAAGGAGCGCATAGGCGAAGTAGGAGCTAGCACAGACATCGGGGAGGTACCACCCAACACAGTAGATGGCAAGCGGTTGATAAGATAACATACTGTGAGAACAGCCTCACTCCAAAAATGGTGAGGAACATGCATATGAAATAGAAGAGCACGGGCTGTCTCCATAGCATGTCTATTTTTCCTCTCCGCCACCCCATTCTGTTTGGAAAAATCGGAACAAGCCGTCTGATTAGAAATACCATAACCCACCATAAACTCCCCCATAGCAGTAGACATATACTCCCCCCATTATCACTCTGTAACACCCGAATACAAGTACCAAAATGGGTTTTCACAGTCATACAGAAAGAAGTAAACACAAATAACACCTTAGATTTATTTTTCATTAAATATATAAATGTTGCACAAGAGTAATCATCAGTAAAGCTCATAGAATAATGAAAACCAAACAAAGAGGTAACCGGATTAGGTCCCCAGAGATCAGAATGTACTAACTGAAATGAAGCAGAAGCTCGTTTATTGACTCGAGACGGAAGAAGCACACGCAGGTGCTTGGCAAAACGACACGACTTACACTCGATAGTAGAAACAGAACGTAAACTAGGATAAACAATTTTAAAACTTGACAAACCAGAATGCCCAAGACAACAATGGATATCAAGAACATAAGGAGACAAGGCAGAGTAGGCCTGAGCAGGAGCAGCATCCAGCAAGTACAACTCCCTCGAGACTCATCCTCTACTGATAGTCCTCTTCATCGTAAGATCCTGAAAAATACAGTAATCAGGAAACATCACTGAACAGCCCAAATCAGCAGTAAGCTAACTAATAGATAACAGATTAAAAGGATTATCAAGAGTATGCAAAGCATTGTGTAACGGAAGAGCAGGATTCGGTATTGCAACACCACAACCTTCAACAGCTAAAGAGGATCCATTGGTAACTAAAACACCAGCATGACCAGGAATCAGCTTATAATCGGATAGAATACCTGATGATCCAGCCATATGAGCAAAAGCTCCAAAATCAATGAACCAGGTTGTGGAGTGGCCACACATGCAGTAGGGTTACCTGCAAAGGCAGCCGCTGGAACCTTAGAGGAGCTCGTACTTTATCCAAACTGACCATACATATATTAGTCATACTTTGCGACAGTCATCTCAATAACCCGTCTGGAAGAATTGGGCGCCCCCTAAGGGCTCATCTGGCCATGGTCCTGTTGGTTGGGATCAATTGTGGCATTTGCCACTAGTGGGGGATTTCCTGTGAAGCTTATAACACTCACTCCGAATGTGCCCCCAGATCCCACAATAGTGGCACGTACAAGTCTCACGACCGCCATCACAACCTCCTCCATAACCAAGCTTGACACCACTACGACCATTGCCTCGACTATTGCGGCCACCATGAGATCCTGCCAAAGCAGACTTATCAAAATTCTCCATAGGAGATGGATCACGAGACTCATCCCGACGAGTCGCCCGGCTCACAGCGGAATGTCTCAAAGAGAGTGGGAATAGTAGCCCCAGCCAGGATCTGAGAGCGTGCAGAGTCAAACTCAGAGTCCAGACTAGCAAGAAAGCATACCACCAAAAGCTGCTGCCTTTGCTCTTGGAACTAAGATATATGATTCGTGAATGGTAGGAGAAGATCAAACTCGTCAGCCATAACTTTGAACTGCATAAAATGATCCTAAAGAGGCTTTCCGAACTGCTGGGATTGAAAGAAACCTCTCATAACATTGTAGAAGCGAGAAAGATCAATAGTGGATGAATATATCGATTCTAACAATGACTAGATCTCTCGCAGTGTCAGTGTTCGCCACTAAAGCCTGAACAAACGGATCCATTGAGTTCAGCAACTAACTAAATATCCGAACATCATCCCGGGTCCAAGTCCGGAAGGTCACTGATATTTGTGACGGAGGATCATCAAACAGATGAGAATCAAGCTCCATGCCCTAAAGAAACTTAAGGACGCTCTTCTTCCATAGAACATACACATTAGCACCATTGAGTCGCCGATCAATCGTGTTGATGATGAGAAAACCTCTGTGGTATGTTGCCGTTCAATTATAACCTGGATTCGCAGGTTACCGAATCCTCTGGCATCCCTGTTCACAAACAAGGAGACTAAAAATACCACAAAACACAAGTCACAACTACACGGAGGAATGACAAAGAACTGCACAGGACCCTCACTGCATCATCAAGAATCGAATAGCACGAAATCTCTTGTTGGTGTGCACGCAACCCATGTCATTGATAGGTGGAGTGACTCAGTGTGAGAGAGAGAGAGAGAGAGAAAACAGGAGCCGCTGGAGAGAGACTATCGAGGCTAGAGACTGGCTGTCGGAGGCTTTGTAGTGGTCAGCGAGTGCTGTGGAAGAGTTGACAACGGTCGACGAAGGGCGACGGTGGTCGGTGGTGGTGTTTCGGTGGTCAACGATGGCTGTGGAAGGGTCGACAAAGGGTGACGATGGTCGGCGGTGGTCGACGGTGGTGTTTCGGTGGTCGGCGGTGGCTGTGGAAGGGTTGACGAAGGGCGACGGTGGTCGGCAGTGGTGTTTCAGTGGTCGTTGTTCTATAACATTAAACTCAATAAAGGCGTTAACCCCAATAGGGCACGCAATCATTTTATTTATAAAATAACGAGACCACATAATAAGATATGGTGTGCCCAACCACACTGGATAATAATAATAATAATAATAATAAAGTTATAATCATAATAAAACTAATAGCCCCCTCAAGCTAGCGCATATATATCTATCATGCCCAGCTTGTTACATATGTATCGAACCCGAGGACCTGGAACAGACTTGGTAAAAATATCCGCCAACTGCTCTCCAGTACGAACCGCACCGAACACGATCGCACCATTTTGATACCCATGTCGAATAAAATGGCAGTCCACCTCGATATATTTAATACACTCGTGAAACACTTAATTCGTGACAATATACACTGCAAACTTATTATCACACCAAAGCTTCGTTGGACCATTGCAGGGATCACCCAACTCACTAAGCAATTGACGAAGCCACAAAATCCCAGATGTGGCTAAAGCCATAGCTCGATATTCTGCTTCTGCACTTGATCTCGAAACCACATCCTGCTTCTTGCTCTTCCAAGAGATAAAATTACCACCGATAAATATAAAGAATCCAGAAGTGGACTGTCGATCAATAGGACATCCTGCCCAGTCAGCATCAGAATATCCTTCCATCATAGAGTGATCACTAAAATGCAACCCCTTACCAGAATTACTGTGGATATAGCGTAGAATTCTAACCACGGCATTCTAATGTGGGATCCGAGGTGTAGCCATGAATTAGCTCATCACACTCACAAGAAAGGCTATATCTAGTCTTGTCATTGTTGTCAGATAATTTAACTTCTCAACCATTCTCCTATATCTGTCGGGATGAGGAAAAACATCACCCTCATCAAGGAGAAGTTTAACACTCGGGTCCATAGGTGACTCAACGCCCTTTGCATGCAAAAGCCCTGCGTCAGCAAGAATATCCAGCACATACTTCCTCTAGGAGATAAAGATATCCTTCTTACCTCTTGCCACCTCGACTCTAAGAAAGTATTTCAATTCTCCCAAATCTTTAGTTTGGAACTGAGATTTTAAAAATTGCTTCAACGCAGAAATGCCTACCGCATCATCACCTGTGAAAATAATATCATCAACATAAGCAATCAATAGAATACAACTAGCAGATGAGCGTCCGTAGAACACCGTATGATCTTTGTCGGACTATAGAAGACTAAACTGGTGCATAATCATACTAAATTGACCAAACCACGCACGTAGAGACTGCTTCAAGCCATAATGAGATCGATGGAGACGACAGACCAGCTGCGACCCCCCATGAGCAACAAAATTAGGAGGTTGCTCCATATAAACTTCCTCTTGTAAATTGCCGTGAAGAAAGGCATTCTTCACGTCAAGCTGGTATAGAGGCCAATGGCGAGAGGCAGCCGAAGACATAAACAGGCGAACAGATGTCATCTTGGCGACAGGAGACGTGGTCTCAAAATAGTCAACCCCGTGCGTCTAAGCATACCCCTTGGCAACGAGACGGGCCTTCAAGCGGGCAAGAAAACCGTCAGGATTTACCTTGACCGTAAAGACCCATTTGCAACCAATAGCCTGTTTGCCTTCCGGAAAAGAAACGAGAGACCAAGTAAATGTAGACTCAAGAGCGCCCATTTCCTCCAACATAGCACCCCACCAGCCAGGGTCAGCTAAGGCCTCAAGAACAGTACGAGAAATAGTGGCCTGATCTAGAGTGGCGATACAAGTCTGTAAGGAGACTAAAAGTTCCTTTTAGGAGTGAGTATAGAGAGGATGATCCCTGCAAGTGCGATAAGATTTTCGAGTAGCAATAGGAGTAGCATGAGCAGGGGAAGGAGAACTTACCGTGGGAAGAGGATCCGCAGACGAGGAGATGGGCTCAGTAAAGAAAAGTTCCAATGAAGCTGAATGAGTGGAAGGAGAAGGTGGAGAGGACCCCTCAGTTGGAGGAACACCTACAGAAGAGGACAAAGGCAAGCAAGACACTAAAAAATCAAGATGTGCAAGATCAGACCGCCCACTCCTCGATCTAGCCGAATCCGATGTGGAAAAGAAAAGAGTAGACTCCACAAAGGCAGCATCGCGGGACGCAAAAAACTTGTGGAGAGATGGACAAAAAAAACAATACTCCTTCTGAGTCTTTGAATAACCAATAAAGATGCATTTGACAGCCCGAGCATCCAACTTCGTTCGCTGAGGATGGGTGTCACGAACATAACAAAGGCAGCTAAAAATTCTCAAGGGGAGAGAGAAAAGGCTCGTTGCGGGAGATAGGACCGCCATCAGAACTTTGCCACCAAGGACCTGAGATGGGAGACGGTTAATTAAGTAGCAAGCAGTTAACATTGTACATCCCCAGAATTTCTTAGGCACGCATTTGAAACAAGAGAGCACGAGAAGTCTCCATAATATGGCGGTTCTTGCGCTCAGCGACACCATTCTGCTGTAGGGTAGCTGGGCAAAAAGTTTGATGAGCAATACCGTTAGTAGATAGAAAAGTCTTAAGCTGGGTAGAGAGATACTCACCACCATTATCGCTGCGCAAACATTTAACCTGAACCTGAAACTGGATTTTTACTTCCATACAAAATGAGGAAAAATGGATGCTACTTCAGATTTATGTCGCATAAGATATAAAAAATTCACACGAGAATAATCATCCACAAATATGACATAATAACGAAAATCAAAAACAGACTCCACTGGATACGGCCCCCAAACATCTGAATGAACCAAAGAAAAAGGAGTCGAAACTCGTTTATTGACCCGAGATAATAAAAGCACACGCATGTGCTTTACCAACCGACACAACTCACAACTCAATATGAGAAATAGAACGAAAACTAGGACACAGACTATGTAAACTGAATATAGATGGATGCTCCAAATGGCAATGAGCCTCAAAACTAGGAGAGGAAACTACTGAGCAGGCCATAGCAGCCACCTCCTCCACCAAATAAAGCCCATCAGAGACTCGATCTCTACTAATAATCTTCCTCGTCGTAAGATCCTAAAAAACACAGCCATCAGGATAAAAAATTATACAACAGTTGAGATCATTAGTGAGCTGACTGACTGATAATAAGTTAAATGGATTTCCAGGAGTATGTGAGACATTAGATAGGGTTAAGGAGGGTGTGGGAGTAATGACTCTACGTCCTTTAACCGGTAAGGAAGATCTGTTAGCCACAAGAACACCACGATGGCTAGGAGTCACCTGATAGTCAGATAATATATCTGCCAAGCCAGCCATATGATAGAAGGTACCTGAATCAATCACCCAGGCAGATGGAGTAGTCGCCAGACAGGCACTAGGATTACCTGCGAAGGTAGCGGTAACATGAGCAGGAGGACTAGGGCTAGTGACTTGAGACTGAACATACTGCTCATATTCAACTGGGGTCATCTCTACGAGTTGCTTCTGAGAAGAGGAAGACGAGACTACCTGGGGGTACTCAACAGTAGCATTAGCCACTGGGGACGGTCTTCCATGTAGTTTATAACACTGACTGCGAATATGGCCTTAGATCCCACAATAGTGGCAAGAGCGAGTCTCACGAGCCCCCCCACCTGTTCGACCTCCATCACGGCCCCTACCACGACCACGGCCACGGCCACGAGTGCCATTGCCTCCTCGAGAAGCAACAAGGGCAAACTGATCATTAGTATCAGAGGAAGGCCGAGTATCGTCATGGCGCATCGAACGACTCACTAACGAAAAGTCTCAGATAATATAGGAATATCTGCCCCAACAAGAATCTGGGAACGAGTCGTGTCATATTCAGGGTTCAAACTAACTAAAAAGCACACGACGAGAATTTGCATCCGCTGTTCCTCAAACTTACTGATAGAACTGGTAAATGGAAGAAGCCGATCAAGCTCGTCGACAAGTACTTTAAATCCCATAAAGTGCTCCTGAAGAGGACGACCAGCCTGTTACGAGCGGAAGAGACCTCGTATCACATCATAAAGGCGCGATAAGTCATTTGTGGAGGCATAAATATCCTCTAGAGCCCCCAGATTTCTTTCACTGTATCAGCACTTGCAACTAAAATCTTGACACTGCGGTTCATTGAATTCATGATCTGACTAAAGATACGAGTATCATCTCGGACCCGGGTACGATAGGCAGAGGAACTAGCAGCAGGAGCATTATCAAATAGATGAGAATCCAATTCCATACCTTGTAAGAATTTCAACACATTTTTTCTCCACAACGGATAAGCTGTAGAACCATCAAGCTTCTCATCAACAAGCCGGGTAGAAAATGAGAACACCTCAGTTCTAGCTGGTCGCCCGGTATCTGTCAGAGACTCGTTAGTCTCAGAAGTCCGAGTAACAGACCCAGCTTTTCCTGTTGATATCTTTGATTAAAGATTAAAATCACCGCACAACTCCCAAATAATCAGAACATAAACAAATCACCAAACATAGGTTTCTCACAACTTCCAAATAATTAGAACATGAATAGGGCAGCACTAGTCCTCACGAGCATGAGCAGTCCTCGCGAACATGAACAGTGATCAACACAAGTTCCTCACTGCATCACAAAGCGCCAATCAACACAACACAGTAGATTCCATTGTACAGTGATGCAGTGAGGACTAGAGAAGCAGTGACGAGGCTCGTTGGGGTTGCGACGAAGGTCAATGAGCCTCCCTTGAGGTGCGACGAGGACTGGCGAAGCTGCCTGGGTGTGCGACGAAGGGCGGCGACCCTCCCTGGGGTGGCGACGAAGGGTGGCGACACTCCCTGGAGGCGTGACGAAGAGCGGCGACTCTTCCTGGAGATGCAACGAAGGTCAGGGATCCTCCTTGGAGGTGCGACGACGGTTGGCGGCCCTCCCTGGAGGTACGACAAGGCTTGCGGGTGGGTTTGGCTAAGGTTTCAGAGTGTCAATGGCGGCGGCTTAGTTCCAAGGTTTCAATGGTGGCGGCGGTAGCTAGGATTACGGTTAGGCTTTGATACCATGTTAATAGAATAACATTAAACTCAATAAAGGCGTTAACCCCAATAGGATACGCAACCGTTTTATTTATAGAATAACGAAACCACATAATAAGATATGGTGTGCCCAACCACACCGGATAATAATAATAATAAAGCTATAATCATAATAAAGCTAACGCGACGAAGGGCGAAACTGAGTTTACGAGGGACGAAAGGCGGTGGCTGTGTTTTTCAGTGGGTTTAGGTGGGGTCGACGAAGGGTAAAACTAGGTTACGAGGAACGAGAGGCAATGGTTGTGTTACGACAGCAGAGCACTAGGCTTGAGCTAGGGTTCCGGTGCTGAATGCTTGTTTCGACGCTGGAGGTTGGCGGTTAGGGTGAAGGTTTCATGAAGGCTGGTGGCTAGGATTCCAACCTTGCTCGGATACCATGTTAAATGAACAATAGAATAATGAAAGTGTGTATTTTCCTCGTGAGGCATACACACATTTATTAAGCAATGAAGGCCTACAATAGTTACTATGGGCATGCCCATAAGATAACATTATTAATATGATATATATATATATATATATATATATATATTCTTCACATCGAACTAATGTAAAGGCCATTCAAACGTGACAGCAAATGAGATGAACAGATGAACAAAAGAAATTTTTGCAACTTGCGAAAATGTTTCAGAGTAATTAATGTCATACACTTGTGTATGTCCCTTTTCCATAAGGCGAGCCTTGAGTCTATCAACAGTACCATCAGAATGAACTTTAACTGTATACACCCATCTACGGCCGAATATTGATTTGCCCAAAGAAAGAGGAACTAAATCCCATATATCATTATGCTTTAAGGCAAGTATTTCTTCTTCTATTGCATTCATCCAACCAGAATGGAATAGAGCATATGTATAAGACTTAGGAAGAGGAACAGACGACAATGCAGCAACAAACGAGTGATAAGAAGGGGATAAACGATCATAAGAAAGAAAATTAGAAATAGGATGTGAAGTACAAGATTGCTTACCCTTTCAAACGGCAATTGGAAGATCAACCGCGAATGGAGAATGGGGTGGAGGGTGATCTGGTGGCGGGAAGACCGTTGAGGAAGTAGTAGAGACAGGTGGGGTCGACTTGACATGGGTGCAACGAGTGTAAACCTGCAGATTAGGATGACTTAAACGTTCAATAGCAGTACTGGATGATACGGGTGGACTAAAAGAGAGAGGACTAAGAACAAGAAGAGAAAGATCACAGACCAGACCATCTGCAGAGAGTTGCTCAGAACAATATGGGGTAAACTCAAAAAAAGTCACACCACGACAGACAAAGAACTTATGAAGACTAGGGTTATAACACCGATAATCTTTCTCAGTACGAAAGTAATCTAAGAAAATACATTTAAGAGCTCGATGATCAAACTTGTCACTACTAGAGCAAGTTGATAGACAAAAAAAACACAACCAAATATGCAGGGGGTAAAACAAACAGCAGATCATGAGAAAAGATAATAGAGTGAGGAGTCTGTCCCTTAAGCACGGATGAGGGCATACAATTAATTAACAAGCGGTCAAGATAGCATCACTCTAAAAAGATTTGAGAACATTCATTTGAATTAAGAGAGTCCGTGCAACTTCAACCAAATGTCGATTTACGCTCGGCTACTCTATTTTGTTGTGGAGTGTGAGAGCAAGATGATTAATGAAGGATGTCAGATTGAGTCATAAAGTTACTAAAGGAATGAGAAAAATATTCTCTAACATTATCACTGCGCAAGATACGAACTTTAGTATTAAACTGAGTTTGAATTTCAACATAAAAGGTACAAAAGATAGAAAATAATTTTGAATGATCATTCATTAAATAAAGCCAGGTAACTCGAATACAATCATCCATAAAAGTAACAAAATACCGAAATCCCAACTTAGAAGTGACACGACAAAGACCTCAAATATCTGAATGAACTAACATGAAAGAACTCAACTCTCGTTTATTAATTCGGGAAGCAAAAGGAGCACGATAATGCTTTCCCAATTGATACGACTCACAATCTAAAACTGAAATAGAACGTAAACTAGGAACTAAAAGTTTTAAGTTGTCCAATGATGGATGACCAAGACGACAATGAATCTGAAATGAAGAAGCAATAGCAGAGCATGCAAAAGGAGAAACTGCGAATGATGCCTTAGTGTCCAAATAATACAGGCCACCTGACCCACGTCCTTCGCCAATCGTCTTCCTCGTCACCAAATCTTGAATGACAACAGAGTTAGGAAAGAAATAAATAAAACAATTAAAATTTTTGGTAAGTTGACTCACATACGTCAAATTAAAAGGAAAACAAGGGATATATAAGGCAGAAGACAGAGAAAGCAAAGGCGTAGATTAAATAGTGCATATGCCTTCAACAGAACTAGTAGAACCATCAGCTAAAGTAACACGAGGTAAGGAAGATGAAGACTTGAGATGAAAAAAAATATAAGATATACCTGACATATAATCAGTGCAACCGGAATCAATAAACCATGGGCGAGATGTAGAAGAAGATGAAAGACAAGCAGTAGGGGTACCTTTCTATGCTAGAGATGCAACTGGAAGCATGGTTTCAAATAGCGGTAGCGGTCGCCATAACGGTAACGATAGTAATAACGCGGTTTCGGGGCGTAACAGTCGTAGCGTAACGGTAGCGGTTACTGGAGCCGTGAATTTTTTTTGGTTTTGCACGTATCGACGAAAATGAACTAATATGCATATTTTTTTTCTAAAACTATATTTATTAGAGTTTAAAATGTTTTTGATATATTTTGTTTATTTTTGAGACATGATTTAATATTTTCCCTAAATTTTATACTAGTAAGTTTAATTTTACTGAACAATTTTAATTATTTTTCTAAAATAATTCATGAATTTATGTCATTATGTGTCATAAATTCATAATATTCAACTTAAATGTCATTTAATTTTTTTTAAAACGATGAAGATGAAGAATTAAAGATACTTTGTATATAATCTAAATAATTATAATTATTATAATGGCATGTCATATATTGAGAAATAATTATCAAACAAATACAAATGTACTATTAGAAATTATATTTAAAAAATATATTACATACCTATTAGGAAATAGCAATTACAATCACTTTCATTCACAACCAAAACGATTAACGTGGAGCCTGTAGAGGTGGGGCATCTTCAAATTCCGGCTAACCTTGATTGTTGCTATTACTTCATCATCCCAGCTAGTAGAGAATACATAGGTGAATAAAGACATGTCAGTATCCCGTCTACGTTGATCTATTTGATGTGCCGGTTGAGAATATGGAAAAGTAGGTAAGAGAACATATTCGACATGCATCATGTATTTAGCTATGACGATAACCATAAAGATCAAAGCTATATGATGAAGGAAATGGTTGAGGTGGCCCTGGATAGGGATAGTTATGACTATCACTGCTGTAACTATATGAATGGCTATGAAAACCAAATTTCCTAAAATTATGCACCATATCCACTAGAGGTCTCTGAGGTAAATTTGGGACAGGTTCTCCAACGTGATAATCTCCTCTAATATCAGAAAGTTCAAAATTTCCCACAAATGACTCATTTTGGGTTCAAATCCTCGACTAGTCCCTACGATCACCATTTCCACAACCAGTGTCGTGTCTACCATGACTGTGTCCATCACCATCACCGTCACCATCATCAGATGGAGTCGTCAAACCACCAGCATCACTACTTCTAGGAGGGGTAGGACTTAAACTTGAGCTCTGAGAAGTACGTCTAAGTTAATTTTGTGATCCTCCCCTCCATTCATCACCATCACCGCCATCGCCATCCAAGTCTAGCCTATCAGAATTATCTTGACCATCTAGCACAGGAGCTTCCTTTTCTTCTAAACATAGCTCCAGTGGGTCATCTTCACCAAATACGTAATCTAAAGTAATTGAATTACAACTGTTGTCTATCTCTTCTTGGCTTCTTCTTTTAATGGTTCTCAATTTTAATATCATGTTATAATTGATGAAGACTAATTTCTGAATCTTCCAATATTTCAGTCAGTTCCTTGTCTTTATGTGGATGAGGCTAAAAGTACTCCAATTGCGTTCACAGTTTGACGATGTAGTGGTTTGACTTAAAACCTTAACTACTATTTCTTGAAGCTCTGGAGCACACGTTCTATGAAGAATCCACCATTCAGCTACACAATAATATATACACAAACTCACAAACACATAAATGAAAATATACTAAGAATCTAAAATTCTAATATATTAGAAAAAAAACAATTAAATAAATACTAATCCAATATATTATATATTAATATAATTATAAAAAAACCTGAATTTATTTGTGACCATACCCTTTATGCTAAAGGAGTTCCAAAAGTTTCCACTTTATCTCGAAATAATAGATGCTGTAATATATGAAATTATAAAATTAATAAATGTAATTTTTTTTTTTTAAAAATACATATATATATATATATACTTTAAGAAATATAATTTATAATTTTATGATTTATACTTACTTGATTTATTACTTTCACTTGATTATCAATGTCTGACTCCAATTTGAATATTACATTTTTAACTCCTTGTAACACTTTCCCTTTTTGTTTCTTCAGATAATGCTGTAAGTGATATTATGAGATGTATGTATATAATACTTGTAGATAGGCCCATTAGCAATAAGGGGGCCTATTAGGGTTTTGCTGTAGTCTTGTAATTATTATATATAGTAGAACGCTCTAATTAAGAGAGTAAGCCTTTTGATAATCTATTATTCTCTTATTGCATGGTATCAAAGCTAGGTTAAGCGAAACCCTAAGTTATTTTGTAGTTTCGGCGTCGGCAAGCTCTGTTCTTGTTGTTCTGGTGGTCGGCAAGGCTTGTTCTTGCTATTCTGGCGTCGGCAAGCCCTGTCCTTGGGGTTTTGGTGGTCGGCAAGAGTTCGGCTGGAGCTTTCGGTGGTCGGCAAGGGTTCGACTGGAGTTTTCTATTGTCGGCGAGGGTTCGGCTGAAGTTTTCGTGATCGGCAAGGGGTCGACGAGAGTTTTCGTCGTCGGCAAGGGCTCAACGCACCCTTGGGTTTGCTCGCAAAGGGTTGACGACGGCTAGGGTTTGGTACAAAGGGGTCGGCGGCACCTAGGGTTTGGTCCAAAGGGGTCGACGCACTCTCTAGTTTGCTCAGAAAAGGTTGACAGCAACTAGGGTTTGGTCCAAAGGGGTCGGCGACACCTAGGGTTTGGTCCAGAGGGGTCGGCTGTGCCTAGGGTCTGGTCCAAAGGGGTCGGTGACGGGGTTGCTGTCTTCTAAAGGGGTTAACGACAGCTATATCGATCAGTTTCCTTGGTTGTTCCTGTTCGGCTATTGTTCCAGCTATAACTGACCTTCGACTGCTGTTCTCTTGGCTGTCTTCAAAGACCTTATTTCTTTATTAATTTTTGTGACGTATTGCAATGACTGAGGGAACCCCGTCCAGTGGATCTCGTTTCTCCAAAGGCTCACAGAGCAGTGTTACAGAGATTATTTTTTCATCCTCACGACTTGTGGATGAAAAACTTGATGGTACTAGCTTTCCAATATGGAGAAAGAAGGTCTTAATGACACTTAGGGGCCAAGGGAAGGAGAGGCTCTTAAACGATGACCCCTCAGATTCTAAGTCTGCAAATTTTGATAGCTGGTTACAGGAGAATGCAAGGATTTTTTCCCACCTCCTTAATTCCATGGATCGCAAAGTCAAAGTATTGGTCAGCAACGCCAATACTGTCAAGGAGTTATGGGACTCCCTGGATCTCTTATACTCGAACACCAATAACTTCTCTCACTTGTTTGATGTCCTGAAAGGCTTCTTCAAACTCAATCAACAAGGGCGCTCTCTAAACAATTACTGAATTCAAGACCCTTTATGATGAGTTCACCACTCTTATGCCCATGACCACTAATGTGAGGAAGATGCAGGAGCAACGGGAGCAACTTGGTGTTATCTGGTTTCTTGCATGCTTGAATCCTGAACTCTCATCCGCTTGCTCACTGATCCTTGCCAGTCCTAAGGTTCCCACAATCTCGGACGCATTTTGACAAGTTTTACGGGTTACTCATGAGAACACCACCCGAGCTCCATCATCTGACACTGCTGATAGATCTGCTCTCGTTACTACTACTGGCAGTCATAGGCGAGGGGGAGGCAGGCGTGCTGGTCGTGGTTCTGGCCGTGATGGTGGGCGTGATACGAGAGTATGTCACCACTGTGGAGCGACAGGTTATATTCAAAGGAACTACTGGAAGTTAAAAGGCGAACCAGGATTTGGGTCGTCTTATGCTGGTAATGCTGCCACTGACTCAATGACAGTCCACCAACCAGAAAAGAAATTTGTGGAGATGACGGATGAGGAATATGCACGCTTTACTCAGTTTCAGCCGACTAATTCACTACCACATCCCACAGCCACATTTGGTCTGACAGGTAACCCTGCAATATTCCCTACCACTTCTACTCCCACCTGGGTCATAGACTCTGGTGCGTCCAATCACATGACTAGTACTGCAGGTATTTTATCTTCTTATCAGCCCTTTGGTAACTCCACTTCAGTCACTGTGGCTAATGGATCATCTATTATGATTAAAGGTCGTGGTTCAGTGAACCCTACACCTCTGCTTTCTCTTACTTCAGTTCTGCACATCTCGAGTTCACCTTTCAATTTAATGTCTGTTAGCCAGATTACTAAGAATTTGCAATGCTCGATCTCATTTTATCCTGATTATTGTGTGTTTCAGGATCTTACGACGAGGAAGACTATTGGTAGGGGTCGCGCGGAAGGAGGAGTCTACATCTTGGATAAGGTTCCTAACCCTGTAGCTTGCTCTAGTATGTCTACGTCTTATTTTGATGTTCATTGCCGTCTTGGTCATCCCTCAGTGTCTAGTCTTTGAGTTTTGTGTCCAAATTTGAAGTCTACTTCCCCATTTAATTGTGAGTCGTGTCAGTTTGCAAAGCACCTGCGTGTGCCATATTACCTGAGAATCAATAAAAGAGCTAGTTCCCCTTTTGAGATTGTTCATTCAGATGTGTGAGATCCATGTCCTATGATTTCAACCTTGCGCTTTCGTTATTTTGTATCTTTTGTAGATAATTATTCGAGAGTTACCTTTTTATATTTAATGAAATATAGGTCTGAATTATGTTTCCTCTTTACATCATTTTGTGCGGAAGTGAAGACTCAATTTAATACTATCATCCGATGCCTACGCAGTGACAATGGTAGAGAATACTTTTCCAATCAGCTGTCCACATTTCTTACACACACGGTATCATTCATTAGTCATCCTGCCCCGAAACACCACAACAGAATGGTGTTGCAAAAAGGAAGAACCGTCACCTTCTCAAGGTGACTCGTGCCATTATGTTCCATATGCAGGTCCTGAAGCAATTCTGGAGTGAAGCTGTACTTATGGCCTGCTATCTCATCAATCGGATGCCGTCCACTGTTCTCCAAGGCCAGACACCACACTCAGTCTTTTTTCCCAATCGGTGTCTCTTTTTCCTTCCCCTTCGGGTCTTTGGTTGTGTCTGTTATGTTCGTGACACTCGACCCTCCATTTCAAAATTAGATGCTCGGCTTTTAAGTCTCTTCCTTAGGTATTCACGAACTCAAAAGGGATATCGGTGTTATTCTCCTGATCTTGGTCGGTTTGTGGTATCATGTGACGTTACCTTCGTCGAGTCACAACCTTACTATCCGCCTTATGTCCAGTCTAATCCTGCTCCATCCCCTATGGATGCTGATTTCTTGCTATATCATACTACTTCAGTGCAGGCTCCAACTCTTGGTCCGGAACCTCTACAAGATGGTGAGCTTACTCCCGCAGCCTCTACCAAGCCAGTCATCCCGTCGCCGAATCCCTGCTCATCCTCACCTGAGACTGTAAGTACTGCTCCTATTGCTAATCGTAAGAGTTATCGCCAATGTCGTGACAATCCTTTTTATGTGCAATCCTATAAGGGGCTTTCTACTTCTACTCAGTGCTTAATTTCCACCCTAGATTCTCTCTTCCCAAAACATTACAAGAAGCAGTCATTGATTCTGGATGGCGTCGGGCTATGGAAGAAGAAATGACAGCTTTGGAATAAAATCAGACTTGGGAGCTCGTTCCCCTTCCTCCCAATAAGCATGCTATTGGCTGCAAGTGGGTTTACACTATTAAGGTCAACCCTGATGGTTCGTTGGCCCGGTTGAAGGCTCGCTTAGTGGCCAAGGGTTATGCTCAGACTTATGGCGTGGATTACTTTGATAACTTCTCGCCCGTAGCTAAGATGACGTCTGTCTGCTTGCTCATTTTTTTAGCTGCTACCCGTGGCTGGCCCTTGCATTAGCTCGACGTCAAGAATGTTTTTTTACATGGCGATCTACAGGAGGAAGTTTACATGGAGAAACCTTCGGGGTTTATTGCTCAGGGGGGAACTGGGAAAGTATGTCGCCTCAAACGCTCCCTTTATGGCCTTAAACAATCACCACGGGCTTGGTTTGGTCAATTCAATTCAGTGGCTCAGACGTTTGGCTTGCACCAATGTGGGAAAGATCCGAGCATCTTTTACCGTCGCTCGGGACATGGATTTCTTGTGCTAGTTGTGTATGTTGATGACATTGTGATTACAGAAGATGACACTGCCGGGATCAATAATCTGAAGACCTTCCTCCAAAGCCAGTTCCAAACCAAAGATTTAGGGGCCCTAAAGTACTTTCTTGGCATGGAAGTGGCACAGAAAAAAGATATCTTTCTCTCCCAACGAAAATATGTGTTTGACATTCTATCTGAGATAGGATTTCAAGGAAGCAAAGACAGTGTGACTCCTATAGATCCGGGTCAAAAGTTGGGCAAAGACAATAATAGTGAGTTATTCTCTCATCCAGACAGATATAGACGGCTAGTGAAAAAATTGAATTATCTCACCACCGTGACATGTCCAAACATTGCCTTTGCAGTAAGTGTGGTGAGTCAATTCATGGAATCTCCGAGAACAAATCATTGGTAGGCGGTGCTTCGTATATTGAGATACTTGAAAGCTAATCTTAGTAAAGGATTGGTTTTTATAAATAAATAAATAAATTATTATAATTTATAACTACAACTTAGTTACTTACCAGCAGCATGCAAATCATGATGTAATTGGAAACTCCACCGATGATCAATAATCTTCCAATATTCTATATAACACCGACAATGTTGTTTAATTGCCAACCTGGCTCGATCCATTGCTTCGTAAATAAATCTCATTATCAGTTTCTCATCTCTATCAACTAATCTTAATACTTTTACTAATGACTCGTGAACTTTGCAAATCTCAATTGTTTTTTGCCAAAATTCTTTTCCAAAAATTAACTTTCTGGTATCATATGAAATCCCACTTTTTTCTTATCCCCATCTTGATTGCTTACATTCATCACAGCTAAACATAGCCCTTAATTATAGTTTATATTTAACAATGCTTTCAAGGGCAATAAAATTTGTAGCAAAGTGAGTAACAACGGGTCGAAACAATTCTCTACCTTAAGTAAATTTTCTCATCAAACTCAACACCCACGTAACATTATAAATGAATGTGGTGATGGTTCTAGCATCTTCTATGACTTTAGCTACATTTTTTTTCTTAGCAATATCCTCTAATATAAGGTCGATGCAATGGGCTAAACAAGCTGTCCAATACAAATGTTCTCTTTTTCTCATCAACATCTTCCCAACCGCTTTCAAAGCTGCTTCATTATATGTCACCACTTGTACGATAAATTCCTCACCAATCTCATCAACAATAGTATTCAACAATCCAAAGTAATACACATCAGTCCTACTAACAACATTAGAGACATCAACGGATTTATGAAATATCGTACCTCTATTGCAGTACACCAAGAAATTAATTATGTGTTGCCTCGTAAGACTACTCCATCCATCGCACATAACGGTGACACCTCTCTTTGCCCAAATACTTTTAAAGGATGCTATCCATTCTTTCAGTTCATCATGTTCTCTGGGCATATAAACTTCAGCTATCTCATAAGAAGTAGGACTCTTAACTCCTTTGCTTACTTCAGCAGCACTATCAAACATGGGTTGTGCGTAAGGAGAATCAGCCACATGGATAGGAATATGGTTAAAAAAAAACTTAGTAACTGTACTTCCCAATTTCTCTCAACTTCTTCATTGAACCAGTGTTGATTTTTGGATACTTAGAGGATTTTTCTTTTTGTAATGCTGGATCCATTGCCCTTAATCTAGTATCAGGGGCATTAGGATTAATCCGTTGACGATCACTCCCAGTTGCGAAACCAGGTTCATGAATGAAATGGGCTCTACGAATACCGCCACGTGGCTGAGTATGACTACCTCCAGCAGCAGAACTAGTACCACCTGACTATACTGGGTAGCTTGACTTCTCCTAGTTGCACGTTTAAATGCCTATCGCTCCTCCCATTCATATTGTGATTGCATACTTGCTTGGCGCGCCATAGTGAACTATACATCTTCGTCAGATTCATCATCAACATCCGCATATGCCCTTTGTTCATAACCTTCATCAACATCATCTCTTCCCCTTAATTGAGCTTCTAACTCTGCTTTTCTTTTCTGAGCATCTGCTTTAGCTGCTTTCTTGTTTTTAAGGTGTCTCATCTTTTCTTCCCCTACTTCTTTACTAACACTTGGGCACCCATGCACTTGGCCTGCCAAGTGTGCCAAGTGTTCTTTGAACCATGTAATTCCACCCTTGATGATATACCCACAAAATTTGCATTGCACTTGATATCTACTGCCTTGAATATGATTACCAAACTTTCAACCAATATCGTCACTTAGTGAGGCATCACCAAACTTTTGTCATGGCATTTTCAAATTTCATGTTTTGAACACTGAAAAAAATAAATAAAGGGCGTTTAGTTTCACTGACAAATTTTACTTCAGAAATTATAATATAAATTAAAATTTTAAAACCACTAATTAATTTGAACACAAATAAATAAAGTAATAAACTAACTCAAATATTTTAAATTAACAAATACAAAAATTAATACATCTAATATACAAATTTAAATTTAAATATTTTAAAAAATAACTAGTAAGAATTCTAAACAAATATTTTTTTTAAATCTTAAAATTAGTTTGTATGAATCTTAATTCTTAAACAAGTATTTCTTTTTCAAAAATATTAGATAATTTATATAAATAATATATATATATATATATATATATATAAAAACAAGTATTC
>JAOTRH010000013.1:12685761-12704538 GCA_034768845.1 Heliamphora exappendiculata | reverse complement strand
TTTATTTTTTTGCGTGTGCGCAGGCTAATATATGTGTATGTTAAAATATGAATAAATATTAAAGATTAGCATCTATCAAAAATTATTTTTTACAAATATGAAATACTATAATAACTTTGGGTTAATTCTTTTCTATAATATGATGGATACTTCAGATTTTCTATTGATTGTAGTTTCTCTTTTATAAATTTGGATGTTTCACCCCGATAAGAATGCAGTTCTTTATCAATGTTTCATCCCAAATACAATATTTTTAAGTTAATTTTTGGCATTTAAAACTAATTTCTAATTAACCATGCATCAAGTTATACATATGCATAAACCTAGACAAATATTGGGCAACTCCCACAATCAAAGCAACAAGAGGAAAAATAAATAATATAAACTACATAATCTCAAATTCTTAGGTCTTGAGTTTCATTTCTGCCTCTGAATTTCAACAAATATTAGAAACTTGGAAGTATTTACGATGTTATCAAACAAATGGAATAGTTTATTTAATATCGCATCTATATCTGACAATGATCTTTAACATTATTTTCTCATTGAATGTCTTCATTTAATCGGGCTTTTCAAAGAAACTCATTTGATGTTGACACTGCCACTACAATTCTCAAACGTGCTGAAACTAAAGGACTTTAGGAGAAATGGGTTTGCCAGGGGAGACCAAAGAGGTGGCAAGGAGGGAAGATGGAATAGTGGTGGTGGTAGTGACAGCAAAAGGGACGGCAAAGGGAGGGGAGGAGAGGGATTGGCAATGGAGGGAAAGGGGATGGCGGCAGTGGCAAAGCAGGACAAGTATGTGGCGTCAACGAAAAGGGACGGAAGGGGTGGCAACAGTGTTGGGGGAGGAGAGATAGGTTGGCAAACGTGGGAGGGAGGAGAGATAGATTGGCTACGGTGGGAGGGAAGTTCCATCAATTTGGACAGAATTCATGACAACAGGGAGGTGAACAACTCTAGGGCAGGGTGAGATGGAACTCGCCCTACAATAAAAAATCACCAAGCAAAATAACAATGCAGGTTTCTCAACACATTTTTTGCCAATTTTACAAAACATGATGAGTTAAAGAAAAAAAAAAGAATAGTAGTAAATGTTTTCCCAGTTAAGTTGGCCAATTGAGAATTATATGGGTACCTGCACTATTGCCTATTCCCAGGGTAACCTAAGCATTTTGACCAACTATGAATTTAACCCCTATAAAATTATCATCTCTTCCAATCTACGAATGAAAACAATCCAAACAATTAAATAAACTACAACATCGTCCTGTAAAGTGAAAGAGAAAAGAAAAAAGAAAACATGACAGTTTATTCACTTGACAGGCTATTGTGGACTAATGGCATTCTTTGCTTATTTATAGTGTGGGGACACAATGAGAATAGAATAAAGGCCAAGATGATAGAGAGGGCCATGGGTTGACCTGTTGTGTGAAATATTTCGACCAATAAACCCAGAGGCAAAAATGATTTCTACCTTAACAAACCTACCCATGCAAGTATTATGTGGCAGAAAGTTTATTTAAATATTTCAACAAGCCATATACAGCTTAAGAGCTTGTCTATTACGTTAGGCGCAACTCAAACTTGACTGGCCAAGTTTGGGGAAAAGCTCAAGTTAAGCTGAACCATAACTTCTGGTAAACAAACTTGAGCTTCCTCGCACAACAATGTCCAGCGTGTTCACATTCTGCCCTTTTCGTAAGTTTTCTAAGATAACAAACTAGGGTGGATTTAGAATCCCTTTTCATTTCTTCCTTGTACTCCAACTATTAAAGGGTACACCCCTTTCCCCGTGTTATGTTACTAATTTTGAATCCATTTACATCGTTAATTTACCTGGAAAAAGGTAAAATTTCCACAAATTTATTCTTTCCACAAATGACTCCCCAAAACCTCAATCAAATGACTCATAAGTTTTTTCAATATTAGCAGGTTTAGCTTTGAATATCAACATCATTTCATTACAAATATTTCGGTTGTCTTGTTACTGGATTTATTGTAGATAAATTAAGTATTTCTTACAAAAGTGAAGAATAAATTTAGTGATTATTTTATATCACAAAGGAACAAATCAAGTACAATTCCAATATTCAAAACAGGTCAATGCAGAGTCATTTAACCATCCCAAAGTGGTATCAAACAACATTTTGGAAGAACTCAAAAGATTTTATTGATGGTTTGCCGATTTCAAAAAGAACTAGTGATCGGCAGGCGATTTATTGGTCAATATAAATTTGTTGGGTATAAAATAGTCTACAAGTATAATCAGTTATTTTTTCAAATGTTTAAAAATTTTGGCTTTTAGGAGATTTATGTTTTGCTTGTGATGTCTACAAAGCTTAACTTTTAAGAGGTTTAACTTTTTTGAAAAAAAATTTAAAAAGTTAAATTGTTTAGGATAATTTTTTATAGTAATTTTTTTTTCTTTTTTACTTTTTATTAAAATATATAATGTCTTTATATTTTTCTAACCAACACCAATTGATTGGAACAAAGGCTTGGTTTGGTTTGGTTTAATTTGGTTATGCATTTATATTTTTCTTTTAAGTTTTAGCGTTTAGAATATTGGTACCACTTTTTATACTTTTATGGAAAAATTAACTTTTTTAATTGAGAGTATTATAATCATTTTACTTTTAAAAAAATATTAATTTGGGATGTACATAAGCTTTTTTTTCTTGAAAAAAAAATTTTAAAAAGATACTGTGACTTTTTAGATGCGCCAAACACTATAGTTTGAAAGTAGTTTTTTTGTCAAAAAGATACTATGACTTTTTTTACTTTTGCAATCCGTTTGATTCGTCATGAGGATAATTAAGAAACAATCATATAAAAGAAGTTGTCATACATGGACTTTTTTAGGGGGGAAAAAGATAGATTGTTTAGGATAATTTATGTAGGGTATTTTGTTTTTATTTTGATTTTGGAGTGGAGTTAACTTTTTAATTGAAGGTACTATAATTGTTTTACTCAAATATTAGAATGTTAGGGGTGTGTGGAATTTTTTCGAAGACAATATAAAATGACAAATCAAATGGATCAATCTCAAACTCATCTCAATGATCAGAACCGATTATTTTATAGAGTAAACTAAGATCACTCATTTAAAAAATTAGATTGATCAGGATCTCTGTAGCTCTAGTGTCTTATAACATTTATTTAATGGTATGTGTAATTTTAAAAATAAACCGTTTATTTTATTTAAAATAAATATGTTTAAATAATTTAGATATTAATATTCGATCAATTTAATTTTTTGCATAAATGACCTTCCTATCAAGTTCAATAACATGAATGGAAAGGTAATCAAAACAAGCATGAGGTGTATCTATAACAATTATCCGTTAGGTTAAAATGTAGTGCTAAAATTTAGTATAACAAATTGTGTTAAACTCGAACGAAAACGAGAATTTGGGGAACATAATGTTTAATTTGTATGTATCCATCTGAAGCTCATTTCGATGGTCCAAACTGTTTATCTTGTAAAGCATATTGAAAAGATCATCCATGTAAAACAATAGATTGATTAGATATATGTAAATATAGTGTCCTATAATATTTATTTCAATGGTATGGGTGATTTTAAGAATAGGGTTTATTTTATTTAAAATAAATGTTTAAATAATTTATTAAATGATATCCGATCAATTTAATATTTTTCACATATAATCTTCTCAACGAGTTCCACAAAATGAATGTTACAAATTACCAAAATAAACTTAAAGTATATCCATAATAATTACACATTAAATACAACTGAATCGGAACATAAAAAATTCAAGAATTTTCAAACAAAGCAACGCTATCAGTGGAGGAAGATAATGAGGACAAAATTGTAATTTCGTAGCAGACGAAAATAATGTACTAATTGCATGTACTCTTTATATATATTGAGTAGAAATTGAATTGTTCAATTCCAATGAATATATATATATATATATATATATATATTCGTTGCAATTGAACAATTCTCAAAGTTTGTTTACATCACTATCTTGGAGCTAAACAATTTTTTTCCCCCTTCGTCACATAATCCATTGCAAGGCAAGCCCAGGCCCAATGCCTGTGAAAGAGATGTGACCCTTCAAGACTTGGCAAGAACTATTCCCTATTAAATGAAACCAAATCTAATTTTCGCTCAGCATATCATCTTGAAACGGGCAATTAACGTAAATTAATGAGCTGAGTTTTGAGATGCATATATGTTGCTTTGCAAATCCTCAACCAAAAACTTGGTTGAAATAGGTAGCATGGGAGGAATACTATCAGCTGTATGCAATTAACCCCGGGGTGACTAATGCGACCGTGGCGTATGGTTGTCAAGTCTGCCTAACCTTTTGCAGGATATTGCCAGAACAACTGAGGTGGCTATAGTGGGCATTGGGCAAGAACTACAGGACAGGATGCAATTATCAGACTTAAGAGAGAGAAAAAAGGGAGGCCCAAGAAAGGATAAAACTTTTGCAGGATATTGCCAAAACAACTGAGGTGGCTATAGTGGGCATTGAGCAAGAACTACTCAATAGGGATACAATTATCAGAGACTTAAGAGAGAAAAGACAAGGGGGCCCAAGAAAGGATAAAACATATCTATGATTCCAGGCTATGGAGAGGGAGTTTCCGATGTATGGTTGGTGTATTTAAACATGCAACCAGATAGGAAAGTATATGTGTCCATAAGGCAAAAGGATTAAAAATCTCCTGAAAGTAAAATGGCCCATTTAAGGTTCTGCCAAGCAATTCCACAATCATTCAGTCTTGTGTGCCTCTCTATCATGCAGGCCAGAAATGTCACCATTATTACTCAAACATCATCAGTAACCAAACAAGATGAGAAACAACTCCAACTTCACAAGCCATTTTGGATCATCAAAGCGAAGGCGGAGGCAGGAGGTCTTGATCCACTGTCAAGGTTTCCCAACAACTAAAGCAACTTGGAGGATCTTGGTTTTATTAAAAATCCATTACCAGATTTTGCCCATCAAACAAGGGCAGGAATTAAGGAGGAGGAGATTTTATAGATCAACGTCCATTAAAATAAAATAAAGAACTACTTACAGTGCCACCTTTTGCTTTTGGATGTTTTGGGGAGTGTTCCTATTATTATGGCATTTAACATGCACACTAGAGGTTCCAGGATTGCCACTTGATCCCAAGCACATCCCGAAAAAACAAAGAAACTGACTAGGTATCTAAACAAAAGACATTACTTGATTTCAAAAAACTAAAAATAAAAACATTCTAAACAAATTGAACCAGTGATTTGTTAATATTCAAGAGCTTAAAACTGTAGAATGCTTTAGCAACTGGGTTTAGACTTCGGCTCAATACATCCAGCTTTGCTAGACCCTTTACAACCAACACAAGAACAGGTACTGTAGCTTGTTGGGTTAGCCCGATCATATGTCCGCAATCACATATGCACTTCCTATAATAATTGTTGCTCCTCCTATAACTAACTTCATTAATATTATTCTACTTCATTGATTCATTGATATTATTCTATCTTCTCCATGATCTCTTCCTTTGTATTATATAAATTATCATCCCCAATTCCCAACCTCTTTCTTGTAGTTATTTGGATCATATATCAATTTTTTATCCTACCTTATCAATTTCCCATAATCTTCCTCCAATTTATTCCTTCCAAAACTCCTCAAGGATAGTCTTTGGAAATATATCCACGGCTACTTCTCAAAAAGAAGACTAAAGAAGAAGGAGATGATAGAGTAATTAACATATTCCACTAACACAAAGTATTAGTACCATATTAACACATACCTTAACATTATTAAGTACTTCAAATAACTTCTTGGGATTTGAACCACCATCCTGAAAGTACCTTGCAATAGCAATATTGTGAAGAACCTGAAAAATATCAAAAACAATCCAAACGTTAAATAATATGCGAGCCCTAAGGAACATTTATAACTAGCCAACCGAGCAGAGAAGTGAGAATGTGTAACTTTATGTAATTAGTATAGAGTTGCAATGTGCTTCCAATCAGTGGAAAATTCTTTTCACTAAGCCTTAGAATCAAAATCTAAACAGTAGGATCGGTACTAACCTCACAAAATAATCATAAGTTCCAGGAGTATTTCAACATTCATTAAAAATAAGTAGTAGAAAGAAAAGAAGATAACGACTAGGGTAAAAAACAAAGCTACTAGTTTTTTGTTCACATCCCTTTCCAGTAAGGATGCATTTTAAAGCAATTAGGGTTGGACCCAAAGCGGACCGGACTAATTGGGATGGTGATGTTATAATGTAGCCAAACCTATCTTCTCTAACATTGTCGTTTTCAAAGAAAGTTTGATGAAATATAATTGTAATACACTCATCAATGACACGGTCCCACCAACTAAATCCAACCCTGAATGTTCCCCAATTCAGAGCCAACAACTCAAACATCTATACTAATATATAAAAGGGGGCACCCATTTGGTGCTCCTCATAAAATGAAACCATGTGATTTTTTATTACCAAAAATACCCTTAGTTACTTTTTGTTATTTCCAAAATACCCATTAAACTTTTCCTCCATCACCTAATTTTAAAATTATAACTACTCACAATTTAAAAATTAAACTATTTTTTACTATTTAACTTTTAAAATTTATTTTAATTCCCGAATATACACTTGCACACGCATGTGTGTGCCAGTTTATGTTATATGACCATGCAATCACTTGTCGTGGTCTAAACCAAACCAAATCAAATCAAATTGGGATCAGCTATATGAATTATTTCCCAACATTCTGTTATGTTAAGGGTTGTATTTTCAGTTAACTTCAATAAGTTCATATCTTTTCTTAATATGGCATTCCATGTCAATTTAAATCTACCCCTCCCTCCAGTGTCTTCATTACCCTTAATTTTGCCATTTTTTTTACTACTGCATCAATTGGTCTACGTTGCAACCCTTATCATTTCAAGAATTTTTTTATTTTCAATTTTATCTTTTCTAATCTTACCACACATTCACCTTAAAGATTCTCATTTCAGCAACACCCATAATATTTATGTAATCTTTCTTAACACTTCAACATTATGTCCCATATAGAATTGTTGGTCAAATAGTTGTCCAATAAATTTTTTTTTTTAATCTTATAGATATCCGTTGATCACATAAAACAACGAAAACATCCCTCCATTTGAGCCAACCAACTTTGATTCTATAAGTTACATCATTTGCAATTTCTCCATCTTGATTAATAATCGAACCTAGATAACGAAAATATTCACTCTCAGGTATCTATTGATTTTGAATCTTTACTTCTTCACTATTAATACTCTTATTACGGCTAAAATTACATTCCATATATTTAGTTTTATTTTTAATTAATCGAAATCTTTTTGACTCCAAAACTTCCTCCCACATTTGTAACTTAGTGTTAACTCTACCCCTAGTCCCATCCACCAAGACAATATCATCAGCGAACAACATATACCATAGAACATCATCATGCATATATCTAGTCAGTTCATCCATAGCTAAGACAAAAAGATAATAACTCAAAACAGATCTTTGGTATAATCCTACTGTAACTAGAAAGTCACTTATTTCTCCTACAGATGATCTAATAGTCACGACAACTCCATTATATATGTCTCTTATCACATCAATATATCCTTTTGTCACTCCATTTCTCTCCAATGCCCACCCTATGATATCTTTAGGCATTTTATAGTATGTATTTTCTAAGTCTATAACACCAACTTGCCATGGTCTACAAACCTAAATTATCTCGATCAGCTTAAGCTTTGATGGTTGTTGCATGCTCACACATTAAAAAATATAACCTCATCAACAACAACCGCTGATGCAATATCAACACTGAATCCTACAATCACGTTAATCACCAAATTTCTCAAAAATCCAACTAATAGGCAGGTTTAAATGCTTAATTAAAGGTGCATTCTTCAGCAGCATAAATATGGAATGAGAAATGTTGATAGCACATCAGAGGTAATCTAACCATAAGTTGCATGCTATTCTAACCATCAAAGCACACTTAAGACTCAAGATTTTATATCAAATACACCAAAAACTAAATAGAATTGAAATCAACTTAACGGAACTACACATTCATTTCTGCATATAATTGATTGAGAGAATTCATTTCGCCTCAACACAGCACGAGGATCGTAAGCATTCCGATCAACTCCACTCCCCACTCGGAGAGAGAAGAAAATAAAAACACTTCAGAAGATCGAAATCGAAATGACTTGCAAAATAAATAAATAAATAAAAATAGAAGTAACCTTGGGGTCGTTTTCCTTCTTCTGCAAGAGCTGATCCAACACATCCACGCATTCCGCAAACTTCCCGGAATGAAAGGCCACGGCGGCGTCCTTCGAGAGCACCGCCGCGGCGGACAGAACGCCGTCGTCCTCCACCGACGAGGCGTCCCTGTTCCCGGCCACTGAAAACGACGACGACGACAGCAAATCCTTCGAATCCATTTCCAGATCGACCCTACCGGCTACTAGAAAACCAAATGCAACACGCTCCCTATCTATCTGCCCCAAATCCAAAAACCCTAGAAACTTCACTTCGGCACCAACAATCCGAAAAGCCTCTCTACCTTCTCTCACTACAAACACAAATTCGAATGGATTCAAGACCAACACATTCGCAGAAATGTGTACATATATCGATTCTGATGCGCAGATTTAGAACGAAGATCGTTTTCCAAATGGATGAAATTGAAAACACGGAAGAAGGAGAGAGTTGGGGATATCTTTTGAAACTCACTTTGCTGGGATGCTGAAGCGGCTGTGGCTGAGGAGTATGAACGGCTTAGGGGGTGAGATGATATGGAGCGTTGGATATATTGACCGTGGCGTGGGAGCCAGATAAGAAGGTGATCCAAGGGTTGGAGATGGAGAAGAGTATTTTTTTTTTTTTTTAGTTTCTGGCGTTTTGAGGTTGGATTGGCCACTGGTGTGGACCAGTTAACGATGGCTCGAGGACTTAAAACCAGATCGGAGTTATATATTTTGGTACGAACAATTTGAGATGGGTCGTGACTCGTGGGTGTGGTGTCAGGTGTGGTGGGACCCATTTTCATTACTTTAGCTTTGATTGTTAATTAATTTTAAAATTAATTTTTTTTTATTTTTTCATATTTTTATTAAGAAATTAAATTTTGTTTTGAGTTGGCTGTATATGATAAGTTAGATTTTAGAGTCATTTTTTTTACTTTAGTTGTTTGGATAAAAAATTAATTTTTTATTTTTTATTTAAATTAAATAATTTTATTTTTTATATAATTAAAAATAAAATTTATATTGAAATTTGTGAATTCAATTGACCATTAAATTTTAAAATTCAATAGCTGAATTCAATTGACAATTAAATTGACCATTCAATTGGCAATTGAATTTTAGAATCAATACCATTCATTGGCAATTGATTCCTTTTGTAACTCTTCATGAGTGAAAATCTATATAAATATGCTTTTTTTCTCTAACTTTTTGTAGAGAAAAATATAAGAGCAGAGGTGTGTGCACAGAGGTAAGAGTAGAGTATACAAACAGGTTGCAAACTGTAAGAGATAGAAAGACAGACGAGGTACGTTCGTAACTAATCTTTGGTGGTGTTCCAACGTTCAGGTCAACCATTTTATCCTTAGAGAGTGACGCCGGTAGAAAACCTACAACACCCTCGGTAGGCAGTGAATCATTCTCTTAAGGAAAACTGTGTTTGCAGGACTCGATTTGCATATTATGTTCATGTTATTTTCTGTAATTTCAGTTTCTGTAAATTCTGTTTATTGTAAACGTTGAAAGTTAATAAATATGTGTTTTCTGGATCACCGAGCATGTATCTTGTGTCGTTATATTTCTCCCAACAATCTTAAGAATGATTCATTTTTTTTTAAACCTACTCGGGTTGGATCTTCTTTTTCCTTGACCAGAAAATACATGTTTATACTTCTAACATATTATGTGAGTATGTTCAGGTTTATAGATTCATTGTAGTATGGGAACAATTATCTTATTCAGAATAATGTGTTCAGAATAATCCAAATCATAGTGGTTGGCTTTCCACAATCACCCAGTCGCTGTTCTGATATTTGAGATCTAGTCATTTGTGTCGACACCCTTTTATTTATGTCGACACTTTTGGCTGCTTGTGTCGACACATTTTCTGTTTGTGTCAATCCATTTCCTTCTGTTGGTGTTGAGTTGAATTCTTGGTTCTTTTGTGTCGACACATATCTCTGTTTGGAACTCTCACTTCTTTTTGTGTTGACACATCTCTCTGTTTGTGTCGACACCTAGGGTATTTGTGTCGACACTTTCGTTGGTTGCTGTTTGCGTTGAATCTCTCGGCTCTTTTGTGTCAACACCTGGGTGTTTGTGTTGACACCTAGGGTGTTTGTGTCGACCTCTGGGTTGTTTGTGTCGATACCTTTGCTATTTATGTCGACACCTTTCATGTTTATGTTGACACTTTTTTTATTTGTGTCAACCCTTTCCTTCTTGTGTTGACACCTCGCTATGATGCTTAATTGAGATCTGCTTAATAGAGATCCGATCGGCTAAGGCCGTAGGCAACCGTGCGCGGCTGGCCTTTGAAAGGTTGAATGGTTCAGCCTTCTAGGGTTTGATAGCACTTGCTATGAGCAATGATGCATATACCCACTGAGGGCGCTACCCTAGGAACCCCGCTAGGAGGCACGACCCCCTAAAACCCCCACCAGGAGGCGCGCCCCCTGAGACCCCGCCACATGATAGACGATGTTTGGAATAATTAAGTTTAGATTGTTAATCTATTCTTATTGTTAACATTGTAAAGATCTAATATGTGAATTGATCATATTTCAAGAAACATGTCGACTGAAAAATAAGTTATTCCTGAAAAATAAGTCGCTCCTATGCCTAGTGTTCCAACTGTTTCGTTGTCTCATGTGGACAAGCAAGGAAAATTTGGAGGATGAGCTGACTTTAAGAGATGATAACAGAAAATAGTATTTTATCTCACCACTCTGAATCTGGCCAGATGCCTGACTGAGGAAGCTCCAATTGCTGATGAGAAAACGAACACTCAGAAATTGATGGCAGTTGATAATTGGAAGAATGCCGATTATCTGTGCAATAATTATATTTTGAATGCTTTAGATGACTCATTGTATTATGTATTCAATGAGGTAAAAACGGCTAAAGAACTGTGAGAGTCCTTAGATCGAAAATACAAAATTGAGGGTGCCAGGTCCAAAAAGTTCATAGTGGGTCGGTTCCCTGATTATGTGATGAAGGACTCAAAACCTATGACGGTTCAAGTCTAAAAGTTTCAGATTTTGATCAATGAGATCAAAGAAGAAGGGATGTTATTGAGTGAAGCATTCCTAGTGGCTGCAGTCATCCATAAACTTTCTGAAATATGGAAGAAACTCAAGAGTTATCTAATGTTCAAGAATAAAGAGATGACTCTGGAGGCTCTATTCTTCAAACTTAATGTTGAGGAAGAAAAACGAGCAAGGAGCAAAAATGTCATGTCCAACCCCAACATGATCAATGTGATGGAAGTTAGAAACTCTTCAAAAGCAAAGAAGAGCGTTCATGACAAACATGCCAACACAAGAATTGACAAGAAAGTCAAACTAGGACCAAGAGGTCATATTGCCAAAAAGCAGAAGGAGAAATTTCAAGAAAAATGCTTTAACTGTGACAAGTTTGGGCATCGTGCTTCAGAGTGCAAGAAGTCAAAGAATTTCCTAGCTCAAGCTCATATGGCAGAGGCAACTAAGGGTGTCTCAAATATTGATCTCTCGATCGTGGTCTATGAGGTGAACACGGTATATTCAAATCCACAAGAATGGTGGATAGACACATGGGACACTCGTCATGTCTGCTGTGACAGACAAATGTTTAACATCTTCGAGATGGGGGCCCATGGTCAGAAGCTGTATATGAGAAATTTAGCTACCTCAGATGTGTTGGGACACGGCCATGTGATCCTCAAGATGACATCTAGAAAAGAGCTGACATTGAATAATGTGCTCTATGTGCCAGATATTCAGAAGAATCTAATATCTGGGTCTCTGTTGAGCAAGCACGGGTTTTGGATGGTCTTTGAGGCAGACAGAGTTACGCTGTCTAAAGTAGAGTTGTATGTAGGGAAAGAATATGTGACTAATAGTCTATTCAAGATAAATGTAATGACTATCATTCACACTACTAATAAAATGAAATTTTCTATTGCTTATGTGCTTGAGTCTTCTATTTTGTGGCATAGTAGACCATATCATGTTAATTATGATTCTACGCGTAGATTAATTAACTTAAAGCATATACCTGGTTTTAATATTGATAAAACTCACAAGTGTGAAACTTGTGTGAATGCTAAGTTAACTAGGTCTTCATTTCACTTAGTTGAAAGAAGCACCGAGCCACTGGGTTTAATTCACACTGATGTGTGTGATCTGAAATATATTCAAACTCCAAGTGCTAATAAGTGCTTCATCACGTTTATTGATGATAGTATAAAGTACTGCTATGTATACTTGCTAAAGAGCAAGGATGAAGTTTTGCATAAATTTATTCTATACAAGAATAAAGTTGAAAACCAACTTAGCAAAAAAGATTAAGATGTTGAGAAGTGACCGAGGTGATGAATATGAATCACCGTTTGGTGGATATTGTGCTGAGCACGAAATTATCTATCAAATCACTGCATTTTACTCACCTCAGCAGAATGGGACTGCTGAACGCAAAAATCGTACCTTGAATGATATAATGAATGCTATGTTGGTGAGTTCTGAGTTACCTCAGAACTTGTGGGGTGAAGCGATTCTCACCGCTAATCACATCCTGAATTTAATATCTCGCAAGAAGAATGACAAAACACCTTATGAGTTATTTAAGAGTAGGAGGCCTACCTATAATTATTTAAGAATATGAGGGTGTCTTGCAAAGGTAGCTATACCTCCTCCTAAGTAGGAGAAGATAGATCCAAAAATCGTTGATTGTGTTTTCATCGATTATGCGCAAAATAGCAGTGGTTACCAATTTCTTGTATATGAATCTACAGTAACTGATATTCACAAGAATACAGTTATGGAGTCTAGAAATATGTTGTTCTTTGAACACATATTTCCGTATAGATCCATTAAAGAGTTCAGTTCAGTAAAACGGACTTTGCATTCTGCTAATGAAAGCAGTAGAGATCAAGAAGAGAAAGTTAATATAGAGCCAAGACGCAGTAAACGGGCTAAAAAATCAGCCTCTTTTAGTCCAGATTTTCTAACCTACTTGTTAGAAAATGAGTCTCGTACGTACAAGGAAGCTGTGAGCTGTCCTGAGACTCCGTTTTGGAAAGAAGCGATTAAAAGCGAGATTGATTCCATACTACAGAACCATACGTGGGAACTAATGGATTTGCCACAAGGTAGTAAGCCTTTGGACTACAAATGGATTTTCAAGAGGAAGATAAAAATAGATGGATCAACAGATAAGTACAAAGCTAGGCTTGTTAGTAAAGGATACAGACAAAAGAAATGCCAAGATTACTTTGATACTTATTCTCCTGTATCCAGGATAATCTCAATTCATATGATAATCGCAATTGCGGCATTACGAAATCTAGCGATACATCAGATGAATGTAAAAATAGTTTTTTTAAATTGAGATTTAGATGAAAAAATCTACATTGAACAACCTGAAAATTTTTTTGGGTCTAAAAGAAAAGTCTGTAGGCTAGTTAGATCTCTGTATGGTCTAAAGCAAGCTCCTAAACAATGGAATGAAAAGTTTGACAATGTAGTATTGTCTCATGGGTTTTTAATCAACGAATGTGACAAATGTGTATGTTAGTTCTAGGCAACCTAAGAGGGGGTGAATTGAATTTTTAAAAAAAGTAACAATTTAAATTTTTTTTTCAAAAACCTTTTAAATTTACAAATAAATAAAGCAAGATAAGCGAATATTGAAGCAATGCAAATATTAAAAGTTGAGGGATAGAGAAATAGAACCAGACACCAGAAATTTATAGTTGTTCGACTTTATCCTAGCCTACATACACCCCTCAAGATCTCCCTTGAGTATTTTCACTATTTAGAATACTTCACGGACGTATTTCAAATCTTTGCAGTCTTCAAGACTTCGCTTAAAAGATCTACATATTTGCAGGCATATTCATAAACCTATTTCAGCTTCAAGAAGATCTTATGAAAACAAGCCCCTATTTTCTTATAATCTCTCTTGAACTCTTCTTTGATGAGTTTCACTCACTCACTCAAAGGATAAAGGGTGACTCACCCTTGAATACAATAAATGAGATGTATTAAAGAAAAACACTCACTCTCTTTACAGAAAAGATATATAATAAATAACAAAGTAAAGAGAGATAAGGAACAAGAACTAAAGTTACAACAATAAACGTGAGCTTGAAATTTGTGAGATTGATTTGAGCAATGGAACAGTAAATGCAAGTCTTCAAGTTTCTTAAATGCTGATAAGTTACCCCTTATATAAGTTCTTGTGCATTCATGACCGTTGGAGATAGGTGGGAGCAATAAATACAAAAAATTCTGCCATTGAGATCTGCCGCGATTTGAATTTTCATCGCCGGTGTCGACACATATACCTTTGGTGTCGACACAAAGTGTCTAGGGCATGGTTCTTCAAGTGGTTGGGTCGACACGAATTTTCTGAAGGGTTGACACAATTTCTGCATTCTACCTCCAACATTCTGGTGTCGATACATTTGAAACTGGTGTCGACTCGTTTGAAATTTCAGCATTCAGAGGAGCCATTTGTGTCAACTCAACTTGGCTTTGGTGTCGACACTAAATTTCTGCAGGAAGTCTCAATTCTTTTGTGTCGACACATTTGGTATTGGGATCGACACCAACATTCTGCAGGCAGGCTCAGAATTTTTGGGTCGACACATTTTGTCTTTGGGTCGACCCCAAAAATCTGTAGGAGGTCTCAGTAGTTTTGTATCGACACAACTTCTATTTGTGTCAACCTAAACTTTTGGATACCAAAAGTGAGGATCACTTTTGTGTCGACACAAAATTGATTTGTGTCGACTCAACTTGAGTCCTAAGAGCTTCGGCTCTTTTGTGCTGACACAAAACTTGTTTGTGTCGACGCTAACTCTTTGATACCTGAAGATCAACTTGTAAAACAGTTAGAGTGTCAAACTATTTGATCAATTGGTGTTGACACACTTGATAATCTTCAAGTATACTTTGCCTTAAAAGTATTTGACTTAATTTTCAATTGGGTTCAATACAAAATATTCTTATGAAAGAACACTTAAGTGTTTTAATACTTTTGAGAGATAAGTCATTTTATTTTGGCTAAAGTGTCAACTTAATTGTTCAAAATGTGTTAACACTTTTATTTTAAAAATATAAGATATTATTTATTAAAAACTATTTATTCTTAAAAAATAAATTATAAAAATCTTCAAAATCAAATTAAAAAGCCCTTGAGCTAACAATCTCCCACTTTTTTTATGTTACAACCATATTTACATTTTCTAGAAAATATTTTAAAATATTTTTCAACAAGAGTTCTTCCCTTATCGATATGCCTTAAACATTAAAAGCAATTATAAAGACTAGGTATACATCAGAGTGAAAGTATGCAATTTTTACATGAATTGCAGCAAATGATCAAGAAACATTCTGAATTTATTATAATTTGTGCAAAACAGTGAATATGTACAGAGTGATTTAACTAATCATATCCAATTTTCATATGCAATCCATTCAACAAATATTCATAGCCAAATGAATAAGATGTAAACAACATATACAATTAACATAAGAGCAATATTCATTATTCATTCAAAAAAAATTTTAAACATCCCAAACCATATTCACCATTCAACTCATTCAAAGCAATTAACCAAAAGAAATGGATGTTGAAAAAAAAAACTATTACAACTTCTCCTTCTTTCAAAAACTACAAAAAAAATATTTTGAAACTCTCCTTCACTTCTACTTTCTCTTCTCCCCTTTTGGAATCTTCAAAAAAAATGAGCTATTGGTTATCCATGAAGCGCTTGAAGTCTTTCTTGGCCTTGACTTTCTCTTTGCTGGCGGAGGCCGTTCTTTTGCAGCGTGTGATCGCTCATTCTTGGCTTCAGCCGCTGCCATAGCTTCATAACGAGCTATTAAAGCAAGATCTGCTTTCTTTTTGAGTCTCATGGCTCTTTCTTCCTTCGTCTCCTTGACCTTAAATTGTTTGGCCCAAGCGTCCTGAATCCACTTCAGGTGTTCTTCCACCTTCTGTAAGTTTGCATGAATGGCTGTGACAATCCCTTAGTCATACTCTTTGTGCACTTAATGGAGGATTGTCTTGTTGCAATTTACAATGGATACAATATTTTCACCCATTGTTTTGTAGAGGGCTCTCCCTGCATCAATGACATTTTTTACATCTCGTCTGAGGCTACGGTTTGTTTTGTCAAGATGTTTAACCTTCTTAGAGAGTGCAGAAATAGTATGATGCAAGTAAAATAAATCTTAGTCTACTTTTGCTTAGAAGAGAGTGATTTTGGAAGACAATGAATTAGTTAAAGAAACAACCTCAGAGAGGTCAACTTAATCTGGGGCAAAAAGAGCAGATGGAGTAGAGGTGGATGTAGCAGGAGGATGGGGAACATAAGATGGACCAGGAGTGTCAAAAGGTTCATGAAAAACAAGATGTGAAGGAGGAGAATCAAGATCGATTGAAAAGGATGAAGTGACTCGAGGGGAACGAGGAGGGGGAGAAGTTCTAACGGATGCAGGAGTACCAAGGCGAGTAGTGGTCCATACCCCGTCAACATTTACAATCTGCATATGTTTTAGAGAGGAGCTACCATACAGATCATGTTTAGAAAAGGCAACAGCCTTTTTTCAGATAGATTAATGTCAAAGTGGAAAAAAACACGAGTAAGATACATCCCACGAGGTAGAGAGAAATTTCACTAACTATGTGAGTGAAGCATGTGAGAGATGAAAAGAAATTCTAAATCTAAGTTTTTCTTCTCGAGGATGTACCACATCATGAAAATATGCATATATGAAACATCACCAAATTTTTTCAACTGGGATAGAAAAATGTGGTTGACCATGTGATATAGGATGCGCATTTCTGGTTTCAAGAAGTTTACCTCTAAGGGCTTGGAGGGGTCGATGTCCTCATTCTCAAAAATATTTTTGACAGAATCAGAAAAAGAAAAGCCTTTAACCTCAATGGGTTTCTGACTGTGATAAACCCAAATATCCCCTTTGGAGATGCCAAGGATTTTGTTTAAGAATGAGGGGGTCAAAACAATATCTTTACCATTCACCCAAGTGGTGATGGTGGTGGTCGGAACCAAGGATATGTGAAAGTGAGCATAAAAAGACTTAATCAATGTAGGATAGTGAGGTTCTTTGATCTGAAGTAGTCTTTTTCACCCGAGGCTTAAGAAAATGTCCTTAAACCTCATTTCAATAGAATCAAAGAATTCAAAGTCTATGCTACGACCGGGACAGAATTTGAGGGTTTGGGGGGTTTCAAAGGAGATTACCTCTGATGAGGCTACATTCTCTGGTACTGTTGTCGTTTCCATTGTCGTCGCCGTCTTGGAGGCCATCTTCTTCTGTTTCGACGTCCTAGGGCTTGAGGACGTTTCTTCTCCGATCCTCTTTGCTCTTTTTCTTATCGTTTTTTGGCTGCATTGTGAGGGATTTGGGTTTGAATTTGAGAAGGAGATGAGGAGTCGACTTAGGGTTTGAAGGAGAGAAGGCGGGAGATGAACCGTTTATAAAGAGAGAGAGCGGGAAAGGTGTGACTGTTCGTAGACCGACATGTCTATAAATAGACTTGACGATTTTTGTCGACACAAATTTTATTTGGTGTCGACACGATTCGTATCGCGTGTGGTATAGAAACATGAAAAAAGTGTCGACACATTTTTCATTTGATGTCGACACATTCGGCAATTTGGGTCGACACAATTGAGATTTGTGTCGATACAAATTTACCGAAAGTCAAGGAACCATAATTGTGTCAACACTGAATAGAATTTGGTCGACACTTTTTCTCGCAGTGCCATTTCTACACAGTTTTGTGTCAACACTACACATTTGTGTCAATACCTTTTCAAGTTGTGTCGACACATTTTCACATTTAAGAAAGAATATCAGGCGTTTTGAAATACGATAAAAGATATGGCTAGTATGACATATAAATCATCAATTAGGAACACATAACATACTAAGTTCTCTTCTAATATAGCAAATTCTTTCTTCATTTACAGGTTTTGTGAAAATATCCGCTAACTAGTAATCGGTGCCTATAAATTCAAGTTATATATTTTCTTTTTGCTCACGATCTCTTATAAAATGATGTCTAATCTCTATGTGCTTTGTTCTTAAGTATTGTATAGGATTCTTGGATATATTGATTGCACTAGTATTATCACATTTAATAGAAATATAATATAATTGAAAACTATAGTCCTCTAATTGTTGTTTCATCCAAAGAACTTGTGCACAACAGCTTCCAACTACAATGTACTCAGCCTCGGCTGTAGACAAGGCTATTGAGTTTTGCTTCTTGCTAAATCAAGAGCTTAATGAGTGTCCTAGGAATTGACAAGTACCGGTTGTGCTTTTCTTATCTACTTTGCATCCGGCAAAATTAGCATCCGAATAGCCAAATAACTCAAAGACTATTCCTCTAGGATAAAATATTCTTAAGTTTTGTGTTCCTAAGAGATATCTAAGGATGCGCTTAACAGCGGTCACATGTGATTCCTTAGGATTAGATTGAAATC
>JAOTRH010000013.1:12646831-12685661 GCA_034768845.1 Heliamphora exappendiculata | reverse complement strand
CATGAAATATAAGTGTATTTTTACCTTTATATTTTTTAGAAATACCCACTTGATATTAGCGTTTGATTAAAAATATTTTTAGTATATTTTGGTGTTTGGTACGATAGAAATTAAAAATCAACAAGAAATATTTTTCAAGTCAATGAAAAGTAAGTTGATTTGGTGAAAAACGTTTTTCACTTTTTTATAGCAAAAAATATTTTTCACAATTACTATTGTACTACTGTCACCATTGTCAACACTACAATTCTACCATCAGCACCACTAGTCTAGGGTTCAGAAGGTCAAGGGCCTAGGTTCTTAAGTTCATGGGGTTCAAGTTCCTAGGGTCCTAAGTGTCCTGGGGATCCAGAGGTCTAGAGTTCTGGTTCCCGGGGGTCTAGTGTCCTAGGGTCTCGGTGGTCCGAGAGTTCTGGGGTCTAGAGGTCTCGGGTCCAGAGATACTAGGGTTTGGGTTCCAAGGGTTCCGATGGTCCAGGGGTCTCGGTGTCCTGGGTCCCGGTGCTTCCGGGGGTATTGGGATTCTAGGGGTTTGAGATCTCAGTGTCCTCAAGGTCTTAGGGGTCTTGGGGTTCGAAGGCCTAGGGTTCTGAGCATCCGAGACTACAGGGTCTCAAGGGTCTGTGGTCTCAAGGGATCCCAGGTTCGGGGGCCCTAGGGTCCTGAGGGTCTTGTGGCCCGAGGCTGCGGGGGTTCTTAGGGTCTCGGGCTACGAGGTCCTAATGTTCGAGATCTCGAGTTAGGGAGTTCTGAGGTTTGGGGTTCAATTTTTTGGGCTTTCAAGGGTCTGGGGTTCCAGGGGTATAAGGTTCGGAGAGTCTTGGGATTCGAAAGTTTGAGGTCCTGGATTCACTGTAATCACTACTACATCCACTAGCACTATCATTTTTAAAATCGCAACTAAATATTAAAAAAATATTTTTTGGATAGTAAAATATTTTTTTAATAAAAATATCTTATGTCAAAACAAACGGAGCATAAAAAAAAAGCTGGTTTGAGCTGCCTCTTCTTCTTTCACTCTATGCGTATGCGTAAAAGTTAGAATTTTTCATTTTAAAAGAAAGTGACAGTGGCTATAACTCCCATCTTGTCTTCCTTTCATCTCTAATCTCCATCTTTTATTCGTTCTTTTTTGTTTTTTTTTAGAATTTTTGTATGATTTGCAAATTTATTTTTTTTAAATTTTGTATTGTTTGCAATTTTATTTTATTCTTGTATGTGTTCTTTTTCTTTCATCACGCGTTTTTCATTTCTTTGGGTTTTTTAAATAGTTAAATTTAGACTATTACCAAATTAGCACAAGTAGATAAATAGTGATAATGTCAAAGTTGAAATTAGGTGACACTCAAAACTTTAGTAAGTCTTTTTGCAACAGTTGATTACAAACTTGATATCATTCTAGCTATTAAGAAAAAATTACGGAGATATGCAATTTTAAGAGTTTTTTTTTATCATTTATTTCTTAGCATTTTTACAATATCTTGGTAAATGGTAATTACTTCGTGTGTGGAACTTTGTGGTATAGATTTGTGATTCTCTTTGTTTGGGCTTATTTTTTTTATTTTTTATTTTTTATTTTTTATTTTTTTTAATTAATTTTTTTTTACTTTTTTAAATCGTCTCAATGATATTAATTGAAAAGATAAAAAATTTGATCAAAAGATAAAAAAAAATCACTAAAGATGAAAACAAGCAGCATAAAATTTAATTTATTAGCTTATTTTGATTTATTTATTTTTTATTTGAAATTTTTTTTATATTTGGATCAAGAAATTTACTTTTTAAGCTCGATTCGATAAGAGGAATCGAGAAATATAATAATTTGACTAAACGATAATTTTTTTTATTAAAAATAAAAATAAACTAAATAAAATAAACAAATAAACAATTATTCCAAAAAGGCCAATGGAGGTTTGATTTCATTATGTGTGGGGATTTTTGAGAAGGTTTTCCCTACATCTAAGGTACTTATTTGTTCTATTTTAAATTAAAATTGTAATTATTTAGATTTCGTGATATTTATTGGTCATTTATTTTAAATCAAATTTGTAATTATTTAGATTTTGTGACATTTACTGATAAAAAAATATAAAAAATCTAAAAAATCTAAAAATAAGAAAATAAGAGAAAGAAGCTTGCTTGTGCTTCTTAAAAATCAGTAAGTTATTTTTAACTTTTTGCCCCATGCATACCACAATAAAAATGTAAAATTTTCATTTTTACATATAATAAGTTTGAAATTTGAGTACCGATTAACCCCCGAGCAGACAATGCATAGTGCTCTGTGCCCCCAAGGCAGACCACCAACCTCAAGAGCCTATTTAGGGGCAAATTAGGAAATGGACTTTAGATTAGCTATACAATTAGCTACACATGTCTAAAAAGTTTAGTTTTAAAATTTTTATTTTTTATTGAAAATAAAAAAAGTTATATTATTTGAGATAATTTGATTACAATAGTTTTTTTTTTTTTTTAATTTTTATTAGAATATCTATTTTTATGCGATAGTATTTGGGATATGATACGGGTATTTTTAGGAGAGTTAAGTTTTCAATTAAAAATATTATAATAATTTTATTCTAAAAAAGTTAGTGTTTGCAATGTGTTTAGGTTATTTCTTTCTTGAAAAAAATAAAAAAAATATTAGTAACTTTTTAGAAATACCAAATATTATAATTTAAAAGATATTTTTTTTTATACAAAAAGTTAGTTTTTTTTAGAGATACCAAATAAGGACTAAAAAGATGTCTTTGATTTTTTAATTCTTTAATATTAAAACGAAAAAAAACTGCAAAATTTTCAACTCCAAAGATTTAAGTTGAATCTTGCAATTACTTTTTGTTTTAGGCTTCGTTTGGTGTGCTAGTTAAATCAAGTTTTTTGCATTTTTTAAACTTTAAATCAAATAATTGAAAAAAAAAATTGTAGAAAAATATGCATTTATGCATGAAGACTGTGGGATAACTTTAGTCGTAAATAAAATTGAGATTGTAAGTATAAAAAATAAGCACAAACCATGCAACAAGAAAACGATACAAAATTTTTACAAGTTAATTTAAATTTGTTAAATTTAAGTGCGTTGTTTTCTTACTTGATCACTACGATATTGAATTCACCATATTTTTCACATTAGAATCCTCCAAAACACTTTATCATTTAATCTTCAATTAAGATGTTCTACTTTGAGAAGTCGCCAATTAATTCTTTGTATGCTCTAGGATTTTCTTCATAACCTCCTTATTTTTAAATCTTATCTAGTCATCTCTGTCACTCACTCTCTATCTATCTATCTATATATATATATATATATATATATATATATATATGTGCCAGGGTTGTTTCTCTAGAGAAACAAAGTTATAGAAGTTATAATAGGTAATTGAATCTTGTTTGGAGTGTACTTGATTGGTTTGTAGCTTCCAAAACGCTTGAGAAAGAAAATAAAAAAATTAACTAGTAGCCCCTGACCATTCGAGCGCTTAATTGACAGTTCGAACTCTAAATTATATTCTATATCAGTACGAGACATATTAATCCAAACTTTTGATAACTAAATTTTTTTTCTCAAAAGGACATTGTCAAAACCATTACCTCAACTATTTAAGACTTACAAAACAATTCAAAAAACCAAATCAATTCGATTGGGTTTTGTCTAAGTGATTGTCAAAATAAATTAGAACTCTAAAACCAAACAGTTTGGGTAGGAAAATGACTTTTAAGTCACCACACGTGGAAAGAAAAAAATTGTGACTTGATAATTATTATTTTTTTAAAAACTTTATGTTAAAGATAAAAGTTTGGCTTAAAATAGTAACCAAACAAAGCCTTATTGTTCAACAAAAACAAGTAATTTTCTTAAAAAGATATTTGACAAAAAAACCTTGAATCTAGCAAAGTATCTTTTATGCCAAACTGGCTATATATTAAAAGACAAAGACCATTAGGTTCATGTTAGGCTTTTGTCTTCAAGCACCTGACCTTATGGGTAAAAAGATGCCTCGTGATTGTAATAAACAAAGATGATACAGATGTGGTCCATGATGAGCTCTCACCACTGGGGTTGTCTATTTATGTGAAAGAGAAGTTTAGAGACAACCTATTTTTACTCGTTTGGTAATTAGTTTAAAAGTTAATATTTTAATTTTTTTATATTTTTAATTAAAAAATTAAATTAAATTAAATTTAAAGTAGATTGTTTGATAATTTAATTTTTAAGTTAGTTTTTTTAAAATTTGCTATTTGGATAAAAAGATAAATTTTTTAATTTTTTATTTAAAGTGGATAATTTTATTATTTTTTATATTTGATCTTAACAATTATATATAGTTGGTAGTTGTAGTAAATCAGTTACGAATAAGAAATATTATTATATTTTAAAAGTGGTAAGAATTTAAATAGAATATTCTAAAAATTTATATTTTAATTTGATATTTTAGTTTTTTATATGTAGTTGATAGTGATAGTAAATAAGTTATGAATAAAAAGTATTATTGCATTTTAAAAATAATAAGAATTTAAATAAAATATTTTAAGAGTATGTGTTTGATTTAACTTTAGCTTTTTACCTTTTTTGCCAAATGAATTATCACTACAGAAAATGAGATTTTTGTGTCGGTTCTTTTCCGTCGCAATTAATACTCTTGTCGTCGCAAAAACATTTTTGCCTCGACATTGTGACGGCAATTGGGGAAGGCAACTGTCCGGGCCGCAAAAAGGTTTTTGCGACAGGACGTAACCGTCACAACCATTTTCGACGGCACTTTATTCTCGTAGCGGATGGCACTATTTTCAACCCAAATATTTATTAAAAATCATATTTTTGCCGTCACAAATGGTAGCGATGGCAAAGACCGACGCAAATACTATTTACAAACGTGTTTTTGCAACCGCACAATGCCATCGCAAATAGTATTTTAAATATATACTTATTTGCCACTGCATGATGGTCGTCGCAAAAAACTTCTTGCGACTGTATAACTCCTGACACAAAAAAATATAAAACTCCATATTTTCTTGCTACGGCCTTGTGCTGTCGCAAATGTGTTCATGCCTTTTGCAACGGCTAAATACTGACGCAACATGTGTTCAATGCTCATAATACCTGTCTGTTACAAATACTATTAATTTTAGTGACGCTAACAGTTTCGATGCAAAAAATAAAAATAAAAATTTATCTATCCACTCACATCCAAACATTCATTCATTTATCTATAACAATATATCAAATATTATCTCTTTATAACAATATTCATATCCATTTAATCGCATATCAAAATATTTAAAAAGTACATATTTATAAATACAAATTAAAACATATTAAAAAGTACACTAAATATGTCTTAAAATAATATTTAAGTTTTCACAAGTATAACTCAAAATAAATATTTCTTATTTGAATAAGTACAATCCAAAATAAATCTTTCTCCATCGCTAATTGTTTTGCTCTACCATCACTTAATATTTCTCCTTTTCTAACACTTGAAAATCAATTAAAATTATTTTAAAATATTATAAGTATTTAAATCATACAATACGCGTATATATACATGAAACTCCCGATTTTGGACATCAATACCTATTATCAAACCTAGGAGAAGTGTGTATATTCATTCTATGCGTGGGTCCACGAAACACCTAATACTTTGAATTTCGAAGGGTTATCACCTGTAATATCAATTTAACTTGCACAATTTTGCTACCACAAATTTGATTTCATATGCACAACTAATACATATGCATCATCACTTGTCTAATACTCAACAAGCTTTTTTCCATTAGTTTGCCACTATATGATAGAACAAGAAAGAAAGGTCAAAGCAAATGGAACATAATTGAATAAAAAAGAAAGATGTTAACTTGCACTTCGATCACAAAACACCAAGAAGTGAAAGTAACAAATCAAATCTACGAGTCACTCTAACAAGCTTCATGGTTCTCCATGCTAAATCCATATTTTCTTTGTTATCCATGTGGAATCACCTTGCCCAGATATTCGATGAAAAAAAGAATTATATTTTATTGGGTGCCTAATTGCTAAAAGAAAATGCACATACTAAACTCATATTTTCTTTGTTATTCAGGTAGAATCACCTTGGTCCAGAAATATCTTGCCATCTATTAATTTAGTAACAGAATGCAAAACAAATTTACTTGGATGATAATTAGTAATAACGTAAGATACTAATAAATGTAGTTACTGTAGTCATCACTTGATGTAAATATTATTTACTATGTTGGTATCATTATTAATACAAAGCAAATGAATAAAAAGGGTGATGTTATTGCATCAATTTGACTAAATGGCAAGAAATAATTGAATAGACATAGAAATCCTTAATTCTCGAGTTTGTGCGTCATTGCCTGTAACAATGTTTTCCACTATCCTTAGAGCAGGTATAAAAACCATAGGCGATGGATGACTAGTGGAAAAGAAAATTTAGTTAGCACTAATTTAACAAATCTAACAGCTATGTAGACAAGCATAACATGGAATTCAGCCACAGAAAAGGAGAAAATGTTCTAATAATTGCAAAAGTCCTGGTTGCTTCTGCTGAAGTGTGTGCAAGTCACCTCCTGGGTATGTTTGGATAGCCTAATACTTTACTAATGATTTATACAATGGTGAAATGTAGTTTACTTATCCAAATGCATTGAAGAAGACTTGATGAGTTAGCACAATAATAAATGTTTTTGTTAATTGTTGCTGGTTTTGAAGCATCAATAGCTTTTATTGAGGCTCCTCTCACCACCGACTCCCACGCCGCACGCTACTGCCGCTATCGTCGTCTCTTTTTCTTTCTCTCCCTCTGATCTCTCGCTCTCTCTCCTCACTCTTTTCTTTGTGGTGTAGGGATCTGCGGTCGGCGGTGACGATGGTGTAGGAGTCGGTGGTATCGATTTTGAGCGGTAGTTTTAGAGTTTTGGGAGGTAATTTTAGAATTTGAGGTGTAGGGTGGTTTGGGGGGTAATTTTAGAATTTGGGGTGTAGGATGGTTTGGGAGGTAATTTTAGGGTGTGACGTGGTTTTGAAAAGTGATTTTAGAGTGATAATGGTGATTTTTGTTAAAAATTTTAATAGTTGAATTAATTTAATGTTAAAATTAAATTTAAGAGAAGGTTAGTATTATTTTTTATACAATAAGAAAGTCGGTATTTTTGTCAAAAATTTCAAAAGTAATGAATGTAATTTACTCTAAAAAAAATTCATATAAAAAAATTTATAATTTTTTTTCTTTTTTATTATCAAAAACCCATAAAATAAAAACGACAATGATGAGATAGTCCATGTTTTTTTGGTGCACTACCCAATCATTTCTCACCATGATTAGGTGCAGCTCTCCCATCAATTTACTACATACGAGGGCCCACAAAATTCCACGTGTACACAATCCATTGGTACGTCGGTCCTTCATCTAATCACGGTTCCTTGGACGCCAGTTGATTTTCCCAATAATTCAAGATTTTCAACGGCAGAGATCTTCTATTTGTCAGTAATACGATTTCTTAGCTGCCACAAAAATAATATTAAAAAAAAAACCATTTCCTCCCATATAATTAATTGATCTCCCAGAGAAAATTATCAGCCGTCGATTGAAAAATTATTTAGTAGGAAAACAACGCTTCATTAATATTAAATAAATACATGTACTATTTATAAATTTTAAAAATAACTTTATACTAAAAAATTATAATTATCCTAGTATCAATATGATTTCACATTAAAAAAATATGCTACTCATGTATTGAGCTTGTTTTGAACTAGTTTTTTTAAATTTTTTTTGACTTTTTAAATAAATAAAAAATATATAAATATATAAAAAAATTAACTTAAATCAAACAAATGAGTTTTTTTATAAAAAATTTAAATAACAACTCTCTTAAAAAAAAATAAACCAAACATAGACTAAATGTGCATACCAGGTTAGATATTTCTTATACCTAAAATAATTTTTTTTTCTAGTGACCTCAAACCCCACGGGCACCATGTATGATGCTAGCAACGACTGGCAACATATTAATCCAAGTGAAATAATTATTTGTCGCCCTAAAAAATATGATTTCATAATGTTTAAAAAATAAAAATATTCGATGGGCGCTAATTAAGTTGCTTTTGTCTCTTATATTCTCAATTAAGATGGGTCTACCTTATTTCACTCAAAGCATTTCTCGTTACGTCATTAAATAAATATACTAAGTACGCAATATTATGTAGTGCTTTAAGATTATCAAATAATTACATTCACTCGTAAACAAGGACGAATTCATATGATTGTGTGATTTTACAACCTGTTTAGATATCAATAAAAAAAAATAAAAGAAATAATTATATTTTCTCTGCTTAAGTTATAAGAGAAAAGAAAAAATTATATTTTTTAACCTTTTTGTTTGGATTAATAAGAGAAAAAAAAAATAATTTCTCACTACTTTTATTTAGATAAATTTCTTAAAAGAAAGAAAAAAATAGTACTATTTTTTTTTTATCATTATTTTTTTACTTATTTTATTTTTAGACGGACAATTTAGATAATATAAAAAGTAACTAATTACTCATAATTTTTCTTTTCAAATTTCTTTAATTTGGAGAGATTTAAAAAGAAAAATTTGATGGGATAAGTCTTTGTCTCTATTTCTCTCTAATTTTTTCCATCTCTTTCTTCTTTGGTAAAACAAACAAGTGATAAGGGAGAAGATTTACAATTCTTTTATTTTCACTCTGGATTATTCAAATTAAAAGAATTGTTAAAGAACTTGTAGGGTTAACCCTAAGGGATTAGCTTGGTGGTCCATGTTTATAACTTGAGCATTTGTTTCTTTCTAGATTTTAAGTTCAAAATCTTGGTAACTATCAACTCTTCGGAGTTAATCTATACGCGTGATGCTAATTTAATTTTAATTGAATTCTCTATTAGTGAACATTAGAATTAGTTTTCTAAAAATTAAGAGTAATTATTTGGTACTCCCGAAGTACCAGGTAGCAAGCCCACGTGGTACTTTCATCTAATATAATGACGATAAATTTTACAATAAAAATATAATAATTCACTCTTGTTGGGTGCTTAAGAGATAAAGAGTGATCCACATTGCGTATGCTGTAATTATTTATTTATTAAAAGTATTACATGATATCGCCTACATATATAATATTTTGAAAGTATTTAATAATTTTTTAAAAATTAATCAAAATATACATAAATTAACCTAAACACCTCGAGATATAAAAAAATTATAACATTACGTTAAAATGAAGGAATATTTTTTCATACAAGTGGCCGCTGCTGATGTGGAAACAGATCAGCCTTAATAGCTGTAATTAAACAAAACTCCTCATGTGATAGGAACAGATCAGTCTTAAAAGCAAAACCCTTCGTTTCGTTTCGTCTTCCCTACCCTATCCGACACGTGCCTCATTAATTATCCTCAAACACCCCAACCTAATCGAATTACGTGTCCGTTTACAGCCGATTCTTGCTCTATTCTCTCAATATTCTTTTAAGATTCTATCTTAAGAGTCCAATAATTTAGATTGTTTATTACGTAAGTCTCTAAAAAAAAATTTATGTGCAAAAATAATAAAAAATTAAAAAAAATTATTAGATACTCGATGTCACGTGATATTTTTGACAAATAAATAATCACATGTTATATAATAGGAGTCATTTTTTTTAAAAAAAAATAAAAAAGTGTTCGTACTAACTTGTGCACATCACGACTAATTTTAAGATTCTAAAATTAACAGTGAAGTAAACTTCCAGTGGATCTGAAAGAATTTAAACCAACGACTATTGAAAAACAAATTCAAAACTTGATCAATTGACCTACCGTTAGAATTATGCGGGTTACTTCCTAATCACTTAACAAAGATGAATTATTATGTCATTACTATAAAATTTGTCACTATCATATTATATGGGAGTGTTACGTGATCTTGTTATACGGTACTATGAGAGAATTGAATAATTACTCATAGATTAGCATTGAATGGTATATGCACAACTTATATATATATTTTTATAAAATATATATTTTTATTTAAAATAATTTTTTTAAAATTTAAATTGTTAATCTTATAAAAATAATTCATTTATTGATATATAGATAACCATTTCTGCAAAAATTACTGGATTAACAATTCGTATAATTATTGTTAATCCACATGCTTATAAAGTAGAGTCCCATAGAAGGAAAAAGTAGGAAGAGTTCATTAAAAATGAAAGGAAAATGAAATTTTGAACAATACGAAGAGAGAGGGTACAGAGACAGAGGAGGCGAGGCCCATTCAAGGACTTGTCAGAGTTCAAATTAACAATGTCATAATTTTATAAATTATTTTATTTTAAATAATTTATTTAAAATTATAGGTAAAATTTTGAAAGTATTTAGTAAAATTGCTAATAATTTTTAATTTTTTTTATTAATTTTAATTATAAATTATAAATTTTATTACAATTTATAATTATTTTTTATTTTATTAATTTTAGGTCTATAAAATAGGTATAAATAGTATTACTTAAAAGATATTTATTTTGAATTATGAATACCGTTCTATGGTAAATATATTGCTGTTTATGGATTGGTACAATGTGGATCCGACGTGGCAGTTCAATCTGCCGTTGACTTTAACAATCAAATCAGTCTTTTTTTTGGACCGTTAGATCCACGTAATTGTTCTTTTTTTATATTGTTTTTCTGGGCAGGAAAACAGGAATCGGGCTGGGAAGAAAACCCGGGATTGTGTGAGAGCTATGGTGCAGCATCTCTCAAACTACATTAGTTTCCAATCGATCGCCACCACTATAAATCTCCCGCCTCCTCAGATCTCATCCCTCCCATCCTCATCCTTTTCCTCGTTCGCGGGCTCTCTTCTCCCATCCAAGCGCTCTCAAACTCCGCCATTCTCATCCGCCGTTGCTTCTCCGTCGTTGTCCCCTTCCGTTTTCGCTTACAAGGTATGTCCAATTCTCAATCAGCCATTTTCTTCAATCTTCCATGGATTCTCTGTCTCCAAATTCTCAATCCGCCATTTTCTTCAATCTTCAATGGAGTCTTTGTTTCGAAAATCATCTCTCTCCATTCTAAACATTGAAAGTTGTTGGATTATCTAAGAAAGTTTTATCTCTCCGTTCTAGACATTGACAGTTATTGGATCAACTAAGATTAATCCTCAGACACGGAATTCTCAATATATATTTAACGATTTTGAAGGAATTACGACATAGAGAGTGACTCATTGCTGTTTCCAACTTATTCACTGATTCTTACCGATAAATTTGATTTTGGATGAATTAGGACATAAAGTTTGATTCATTGCTGTTTCGAACTTATTCATCTTTTTTTACACAGATCAATAGTACTAATCTTTGCCGATGAAAACATGCTTTGATTTTGAATGACTTTAGACAGAGAGAGTGATTCATTGCTGTTTTGACCTTTTTCAGTTTTTTTTTTACATTGATCATCTCCCACTAATACTGATTCCTAGTTAGTGGTAAGAATTTATTTTGTTCAGAATGGTAAAAGTAGCACCTATTTTTACTGGAAAAAAATCACTAATGTGCGTTTGATTTTGTGATTTAAATATTTGTACTAGAAATTTCTTTATTATTTTGCAGAGTGACTTCGGAAGAGAGAGAAGGCTAGAGAGAGAAAGGAGGGCTGAGGAATCACCGATGACGATCACGCCGGCGGTTAGGATCGCAGATCGGAAGTTGGTGGTGAAGGACCGGACGATCCTGACGAACGTACCGGACAATGTGATATCTACGTCCGGTTCAACGTCGGGGTCGGTGGAGGGGGTGTTTCTCGGTGCGGTGTTCGACGGGGAGAACAGTAGGCACGTGGTTTCTTTAGGGAACTTGCGTGACGTCCGGTTCCTGGCGTGCTTTAGGTTCAAGTTATGGTGGATGGCTCAGAAGATGGGAGATCAAGGACGTGACGTTCCCTTGGAGACTCAATTCCTATTGGTCGAAACCAAAGACGGATCGGACGGTGGAGATGAGGCGACTCAGGTGGTGTACGCCGTTTTCCTCCCTCTGATTGAAGGACCGTTTCGAGCTTGTCTCCAAGGCAACTCTCGAGACGAGCTCGAGCTGTGTTTGGAGAGCGGGGACGCCGACACGACGTCGTCTGGATTCACTCACTCGGTCTACATCAGTGCCGGGACGGATCCGTTCCGGACCATCACAGACGCAATCAGGGCCGTTAAATTGCATCTGAAGACATTCCGTCAACGCCATGAGAAGAAACTCCCAGGCTTCGTTGACTATTTTGGGTGGTGCACCTGGGACGCGTTTTACCAGGAAGTAACCCAGGAAGGTGTCGAAGCAGGCCTGCAGAGCCTCTCCGCCGGCGGGACTCCTCCGAAGTTCGTCATCATCGACGACGGTTGGCAGTCCGTCGGCAGCGATCCTCAACCGGAGAACCAGCCATCAGATCCACCGGCGCAGGCGCCGTTACTGAGATTAACCGGGATCAAAGAAAATTCGAAGTTCCAGACGAATGAGGATCCAGTGGAGGGGATTAAGAACATCGTGCAGATAGCGAAGGAGAAATACGGGTTGAAGTACGTGTACGTGTGGCATGCGATAGTGGGTTACTGGGGAGGGGTGCGGCCGGGGGAGGAGGAGACGGAGAAGTACGAGTCGACGATGAAGTATCCGGTGGTGTCGAATGGGGTGGTGGAGAACGAGCCGTTATGGAAGACGGACGCGCTGGCGGTGCAGGGGTTGGGGTTGGTGAACCCAAAAAAGGTGTACAGGTTCTACAACGAGTTGCACAGCTACCTGGCGGCGGCGGGGATCGACGGCGTTAAGGTGGACGCGCAGTGCATATTGGAGACGCTTGGGGCTGGTTCGGGCGGTAGGGTGGAGCTCACGGCGCAGTACCATCACGCCCTTGATGCCTCCGTTGCCGCAAACTTCCCAGATAATGGGTGCATTGCTTGCATGTGCCATAATACTGATGCGCTTTACTGGTACATTTCTAACTTCCATTTGTTTGTTTTTTGTTTTTCTTTTTTAATAATCTATTAGTCTTAATAATTTTGATGAAATTATTATTATTTTTTAAAGAGTATTACACAGATCACTCTTGGTGGCTTAACATGGTGTGGGTAACATACCATATGTAAGTGGTCTATAATCATGAGCGTCCTAACATATATATGTGCATGTAGAAGTGCTTTTATTTGGCAAGGGAATATTCGAACCTAGATTAGTGGGCTTGCTTTATAGTTTAAGGTTTGTTTAGTAATTTGACTTAGATTAGGTTATTTTCATATTTTAAATTAAATAAATAAAAGGTTTGTTTGGCTAAAAAGTAACTTTAATGCACAATAAAGAGAAAGGGTTTTAATTTGATAGTTGATTTTTTTTGAACTTTATGCAAAAAAATTAAAAATTTGGCTTTAAGCTGGAGCAAAAATAGGTTTAAAGCATTGTTTTGTTTTTTGTTTTTTAATTTTAAACGATCATAATTAGAGAGAAAAAATTATAATTTCTTTGTTTGGTGGCTTCTAGGAAAGAGAACTAATTTTTTTTTTAGGACTTTTATGTCGGAAGCTAAAAGTTGAATTAAAAGCAAGGTGACTTGAATTATATATATACATATTTTCTTTTTAGACTTGAAACAAAGAAAAAAAACCGGGCATAAAAAAACTAGTTTGCTAAACTTGCTGTACCTTAAGAGCGGATTAAATCGGATACCAGTTTTTGTGTTTGACCTAGTTTTTTTTTTGTATAGATTTTTTGGTTTTTTAGCTTTTTTGTAAAAAAATAAATGTACAAAAATTATGAAAAAGCTAATTAATTACAGTGGGCGGCCAAATAAGTGGGCTTTTAAAGATGCTTTTAAGCAAAAATCTTTCAAAAAAAGCTATAAGCCAAACAGAGGCTAGCAATTTTAGAGAAGTTAAATATGATAGGCAAAATAAATAAATAAACAAATTTTCTTTTTCTCAAAAAAATATTTGAAGAGGTAAAACAAAACACAAATAAAGAAAAATAAAACCAGCATTAATGTTAATAAATTAATTCTAATTTTTTTATTTTTCCATATTTTGTCTTATTAAATCTCTTTGAAGATCGATAATTTAAACACAATTCCTCAGTTTTGTTTTCTTTTACGTTTATAATTTTTTTTTTGGTTTTTTTGAAAGAGATGGAGTAAGTGAGTGGATTCACTGAATTAAATAATGTTGCCTATATATTTTCTTAGTTTTGGAGTTTCTTGCGCGACTCTACATGTATGTTGTATGTTGGTGGGTCAATCTTCCATTCAACAAATTACTTTATATTTTTTAATTATTTTTATAATATTACTTAATTAACATATAAGTAATCTCATTACAAAATATAATTAATTTTATCGATACTATTATAACAAAGAAAATACTCAAAAGTGTTACTAAAATTTGGTGAAATATATCACAAATTTATTTCATTTATTAATAAGAGTAAATATGACTTTTTTGTTTAATCAATTGAAGGTAATCATATAAGAATAACTACAGATAACTACTCATTAGTCATTACATATGTAACATCCACTTCTTACATAATTTGTCACATAAATTATCAAAAAAAAATATTTTTATCTCTCAAAATATATAAATTATGAAATTAGATTAAAAAATTTAGTGATATTATAGAAATATTATATAACTACCTCCAATGCATTACACTAGATTAATTCTCTCGATATTTCCATCATGAATGATATTTTTGTAATTCTTAAAAATCCACAAAGTGAAGTCTAAAAATTATAAATTTATATATATTACCGCACTAAGATATTCTACATAATTATAGATATACAATTTTAAGAGCTTAACAACGACTTTAGAAAGGTAAATACCGACGTAGTTGCTTTTTATGTGATTTGTTTCAATAATTCTTTGATCATATATATTAAAAATAATATTTTTGATACTGTTGACAAAAAGACTATGCAGCGATTTCAAAATATAAAATATCGTCGGTAATTGTACACTTTCATATATTTATATATATTTTTGTCAAAATTTTATCCAGTAAAATAAGAAAATACAATTCAAATTTGATCCTTTTCTGATGTGGCGTGGTCTACTGTATGCTGTGGAACAGCTCTAAACAAACGGCTGTGGTTAGGGCATCAGACGATTTCTACCCTCGCGATCCGGTATCACACACGATCCACATAGCCGCGGTTGCTTACAATACTTTCTTCCTCGGAGAATTCATGCAGCCTGATTGGGACATGTTCCACTCCCTTCATCCAGCGGCCGAGTATCATGCATCGGCCAGAGCCATCAGCGGTGGGCCCGTCTACGTCAGGTTAGAAATCCCAGCCGTCTGATTGAGTGGAAAATGACTATTATTTGGTTTTTTTATTTTTGTACTTTTTTTTTTATTATTCTCTTCATGAGTAGTCTAATTTTTTTTTATCATAGTTAAAAAAAAATTACTAAGAAGAAAGAAAATAGCTATTTTTTTGGGTCTTTTCTGATTTTTTTGTTTTAGTTATGATTTAAGTTTTCTAATTTCTAGTAAGAAAAGTAATCTAAAAAGTATAAGAATTTACATTAAAATAAAAAAACATTAAGAACAAAAATAGCTAATGTTTTCTAATTTCATTTGGACAGTGATGCACCTGGGCAGCACAATTTTGATCTCCTGAAGAAGCTTGTTTTACCTAATGGGTCAGTCCTCAGGGCCCAATTACCTGGTCGGCCCTCCAAAGACTGCCTGTTCTCCGACCCGGCCCGTGATGGTGTTAGGTAAGCATTTCGATTTTTTAAAAACCCCATTAGATATCAAGTCAATTTTTGGTACCAAGTGGACGCTGTAATGTAATTTGTCAATTTGAACGGAAGCATTTTATCCAACCTTATCTTTCTCAGTAGGTCCAAGCTCACCAAACTTGGGCATCATTACAAATAAATCATTTCCATAATAGCAGTCTTAATTTGACTTATTTTTTGGGGGGTTGTAACGTACCTTTTCAATTTTGCAAATTCCTTTTGTTTAGGTTTTGGGACATGGATCCTACTGTCTATTTGATTGGAAAATGCATGATGCATTTTATTAATTTGGCATATTCTTAACGTTGGAACCTTCTGTTCCCCTATCCCGGCTTATTTTCTAGCTGGGCTAGAGGGATAGATTTTTACTTGACTGGGATCCGATTTCCTTTTAATTCCACATCAACTTAGCCCTCTAGTTTTGTGTTCCAAAATTTGAAATCCTCTTCTTACTATGGCATAAGTTGATTTTAGAAATGCTATCTTTTTTCTTGGATCAAGGAAATGCTGTCTTTACAACTGTCATTTTCTTACCAAAACTAGTTTGGTTTCAGCTTGTTGAAGATATGGAACATGAACAAGTACACTGGAGTGCTTGGAGTCTACAACTGCCAAGGTGCAGCCTGGAACAGCATTGAAAGGAAGAACACATTCCACCAAACCCGAGACGAAGCAATTGCAGGCTTCGTCAGGGGCCAAGATGTGCACCTCATCGGTGATGTTGCCACTGACCCTGAATGGAACGGTGACTGTGCCATCTACTGCTACAAAAGAGGTGAGCTTTCCATTCTACCTCACAATGCCACCATTCCCGTGTCCCTCAAGGTCCTCGAACATGAGATATTCACCGTGACTCCTGTCAAGATCTTGGCACCTGGGTTCGGATTTGCACCATTGGGGCTCATTGACATGTTCAATTCTGGTGGAGCAATTGAAGGGCTCCAGTATGAAGTTAAAAGAAATGAACTAGCTGGAGAGCATGTCGAGAACTTGAGCGCTGAATTGGTTGCCGTAGTTCGGCTGGAGGTTAAGGGGTGTGGCCGGTTTGGTGTGTACTCGTCTGCTAAGCCAAGGAAATGCACAGTGGGATCAACCGTGGTTGGATTTGAATATGATTCGGTGTCGGGTTTGGTGACCGTGAACTTTGATCATATGCCTGAGGAGGATCAGAAGTTTCACATTGTTGAGTTTGAGTTATAACTGAACGTAGTTAGGCCAGAGAGAAAAGAGCTTGAAGAGAGAACGTTTAGGACTTGTGATCATTGTGAAAGATAGTAAGATTCCCTCTGTGCTTCCTCTTTGTATTGCTTTTGGCTTCTTAACTTCCACATTCCATGTAAATGATTGGAAGGCCAAGTTAGTACTTGAAATAATCCTGTTGGTTTCTAGTTATGAACCGTGTCTTTTTCTTTTGCTTATTCAAAAACTTCAATAATCTTACTGCAACCAACTTTGTCCCAGCCCAGCCATAGATGGAAAAGGAGCATATGTGATGATATCTAATCTGTGATTTAAGACACAGAATAAAAAAGAAGATACAAATGGGTCAATTTCGAAGAAAAACTAGTAGGAGGCCGAGTGCAACCAAGTAGTGATTTGAAAAACTTAATATGTGTTTCATAGTATATCTTTTCAAACGATCTCTAATCTGATCGTATCTTGTTTGCGAGAGAGAGAGAGAGAGAGAGAGAGAGAGAGAGAGAGAGAGAGAGAGAGAGAGCCGTCCCTCTAGCTTTACAAAATTCTATCAACTGTTATTGCACCAACAACAAAGTGACTTCTTTTATGCCTATCTCAACTAATCTATTGGAACAATTCCACCGCCTACTAGTGGAAGCCTAATTAAAACCGAAACAAAGCATGTTTGAACTAGCCTCTCAAAAGGTTAATAGCACGTAAATGGTTAATAGCACTTAAATTCCAAACTTGAAATCTTAAAAACAACAAAACCCCAAGCCTCAAAATAGCAAAACTTGTGAAACTATTGAGGAAAAAATTCATGACCATAACTGAAATGAAACAAAATTTCAGAAACTTCCAGACATCCCCTCTTATATGGGAAAAATGGTTTCAAGTGAGCTATGAGTTCATGATCATAAATAAAATAGAAGAAAATTCCAAAAACTTCAAAACATCCCTCTAAATATGTACGAAATGGTTTCTAAATAAGTCACATTTTCACTCGTAGAGTTAGGTATGTGGCACCAAACTCAAAGTATCATAAACTGAAAGCAGGGCCTGAGGGTTGGACGACATTCCAGAAGCAAGTTGAAATAGAAATAAAGATAAAAGGAAAAAAAGAACAGAAAAGAAGAAGAGAAAGAAAGAAGAAAGAAGAAAGAAGAAATGCAGCAAAGAGACATCAGGGGACACAATTCTAACTCAAATTCTCATTTGTTCAAATATGAAGTTTACATACAAAAAGCCTTATTTATAAAATGAGAATCTATCAAAATAGATAGAAATCTTATTAAAAAAATCTTAACTATACTTTTTTTATAAAATAAAAAAACCTAAAACTATCTAAGGCCTAGGGGAGGGATAATTGAACTAATTGACAAAACTAACCCACCAATTTTTTTTGGGTTCCCTTGGTATTGTTTTTCACATTTGTATAACGAGAATTAGACTAATAATCCAATGAATGAAAAATTATAATAAATGTGGAATTGTTAAACTCTAATTCATGATATTAATAGTACGAGTTCATTTAATATTATTAGTACCAAGCTTTAAATTTTTCTCTTTATTTAACAATAAAAAATAACTCAACAACTTTTATTCAATTCTTTATCTCACTTTAACAAAACATGAACTAAATTTCTCACCGTATACATAATCCTATCTATAATCATTGGTACATAAAAAAACGAGAGAGACCCCAGAATTACTAATTCCTCTTATCCTATCCAATCCGACATAACAAACAAAATCTAAGAAATTGAATACCAAACAATAAAATACAGCAATTAGTAAATTTGAAAATTAATCATTTATAGACCCCATCATGGTCACCCTACATACGCAAGAGTTTCGTGCACCGGACGGCTCTTTTTTATGTTCTCTACAGTCTGCGTCAAGTGAAATAACTCCCAGTCTCCCCTTGGACAAGTACTTCCTCAACTCTGTGGAAAAGTATCTCCCTAAACCATGAAACTCCTTTCTGACTTTCCTCGTCCAATTGTGAAAGCAATATCTGTTGTTTTGGTTCATCAGCAGATAGCACCTATATTGTTCCAGTTCTTCACCACCCACCGCCTATGGTTATAGTTTTTCACCAGACAGTATCTGTTGTTCCAGCTCCTTACCAAATGTTACATCATCTTCCGGTTCTTCAAGGTTTTCAATGTCGTCGTCTTGTTCAAAATGCTCATCAGCTTTCTGTCGTTCAAACTTTTCAATGTCTCGCGGTTCAGCAGGGCGCTGGTCCAACCCTGTTTGTTTATAAAACAATTCTTTCTGGACATTCCAGTCTTGAGCAGTCTTCTCCACCACCTCTCCGATCAATCTCTTATTTTCTGCGATGTGCTGTATATTTTGGACATCCACCGCCTCGCTAGCCTCTGGAACAGGAACACAAGTAAAAACTTTTTAAATAAAGTAAATAGAAGTGTCTGTTGAATAACATGCTTGAGACTATATGGGACATAGTTAAGCTCTTTTTTCAAAGCTTATTTACTTGGAGAATTCGAAAAAGTTATAAATTGCTGCAGGAGATATTTTGTGGAGCCAAGTATTATCCAGGAAAACAAAAGAAAAAACAGAAAAAGAAAATAACAAAATACGCAAATTATATCGTAAAGCTCAACAATGGACTATAGGTTGGGAAATCAACACGAGCATACAAAAAACAGATGATGCAAATTCCAAAGTAGGCGATGCCCATTAAATTGGCTGAGCAGTAGTGGAAGAATGTGCTCTTTTCTAACTAATACTGATCTAGATATTTGTCAGATGATACCCATTAATTTTAATTTGCTGCTGATAGGCATCGGTAGGACGATATCTAACCGGAGGAGGATATGAAAATTTATCTGCGCGGCAACTCCTGAACATTGTATCTGCACCTTTTGATGGCCCAATTTAGTTGATACAAACATTTCTTTTCTGCCTATCTTTCTGTGGGAGTCGTGGAATGGACAAGTGACAGCAGTACCCATTTCCTGAGTGGAATCAGCACCAGGAACGGAGTAAGCCAAAGAAGGTAAGAGGTAGGCATGAACGCAAGAGCAGTTTTTGTTTGGTCAATGCCTTCCCTTGGGTTTTTATATTCTGTCCGTTCCTTCGGTAAGTCAGTTAGTCAATTAGTTCAGCTCGTTAATCTCTTCAACTATCATGCATGAGCATCCCATTTCATTCCTTTATTTTGTAATCGGTTAGACCTTAGTTGCACGAAGCGGGTGCGGGAGCAAGAGCGGATGTGGGGAAGCGAGGCCATATAGAAGAGCCTAATGTTGCAGGCGACTATGGGAGTTTTTATATATTTTATATGTTCCATGAAATATTTTTTTATTTAATTATAATATATGTTAAAATAAGAATAAATGTTATGGATTAATGTCAAATACAGATTATTTTTTGTATACATAAATAAATATTATGTATATATAAAGTATTAGAATATATTTGAGTTAATTTTATTCTATAATCTTATTAATTCTATAGATTTTCACTTATTTCCTCACTTTTATTTTGTTTTTTGGGAATCTATATATTTAAGAGATTTTATCTTTAATTGGGAGCGAAGTTCTTTTTTGATAAAAGCGAGATTCTTACAAGATTCTTATTTTGGAGCGCGAGAGTGAGGTTCCGAGATAAATTCATCACCCCAATAGGAGGATCGTACAAGGAAAGGCTAGACAAAAGGGGTCAGTTAATGGCCAACTTGAGACTTCATCATTCAGCCTGACATCGATTGAAAAAAAGAAAGGGAAGGCTGCTTTAGCAAAATGGGATACATTTATTTTTTAGTGGTGGGTCTAGAGTAGGAAATCGCATCATAAACGAGGACATCAGATAGATTTCAAAGAGGGTTGGGCTTATGCTCCAAGTTGTTTCCCTTCGTTCGATGTACTCCCCACCTACTCAACATAGGGCCACTCGTGACGGCACATTAAGCAATGCCTTCTGCATGTTGGTCTACAATAGTGGATCTTTACAGGTGTGTTTTTTCATATCGATGAAGTCGATGGGGATTGAAAGGAATTTTTCTTTTCTATCCATTCTTGATGCATGCGTCCCAATCCGAGAAGAGGGGAAGTGAGCTCAACCACCGCCACAAGGAATCCTTCGACATGCGCGAAGAATGGCCACCTATTTATCTTACAAATGGAAGCTTGGGTTCTTGGACAAGATGAGGAGGTTACGAGACAGCTAGGGCGGGCCAACTGAGAACAAGGAGTTTAAGAGAGCCTCCCCCCCCCCCAATGTATGCATCCCATGATTGAGGCAGTGCTTGCTTCAAACCTAGGTAGGCATAATGGCTTCAAAGTGCATTCCAATCAATTGCCTACAATAGAAGGCAAGGTGAGTGGGTACAAGGCGAGAAGCCAAATGAGCAAAACCAACCAAGTAGATTTGGATGAGAGATGCTGGCTGAGTGATCCATCAAATAGAAGCCAATGGTTTTGATCCAAGGAGCGGAGCTGAGTGCCAACTAAGCGGATCTACAAAGCGGATACAACGAGTGGAGCTATTCGGGAAGATTCAACTGAGTGGATCCATGCAAGAGTTGTAGTTGAACTCGTGCTAGGAGCAATTTGGGATGATGTCGCTCGCCTCCAAATACATGTATGCACTTTCGCCCCATGCACAAGTGTGCAAGTGTATATCTTATTTGATCATAAGAATTGTTTAATATGGCCAATGTCATAATATGGTGATTCTTACTTCGTGGGAAACTCTAGCCCCCATTTTGTTGTTTGATAGTCAAAGTCTTGTTTAAAAATTCCTTAAGACGTGGCAATTCACGTGATTTTTCGAGTGCAAGTCACATGATTTTTCAAGTGAAGTAGGTGAGGCATTTGAATCTTCTGCAGAAGCTAAGGAGCCTCTTATAATTAGACCTATGGGTGAGTGTTCTTGCGATTTGTGGTCATGCATACCTCTTGACCCAAGCAATTACCTTCCTCTGGAAAGTGCTAATGGAGTTCATGGTTTCGTTCATTGTAGTCTATGAAACATGGATATGGACACAAACACAAACACGCATGTAAACACGAACACGGGACATGGCAATTTCAGAAAAATTAGGACACGGCGGGAATACGACAAGAAAATATATATTTTTAATTTTTATATTTACCACATATTTACAAATAAAGCATCTACAAACAACCTACAAAAAAAATCCAGAGTTACAAACAACCTCATTAATCATTTTAATGCAACATCATTTGAATTAGGGAGCACGAGTTGGGTCGAGTCAATTTTGACCCCAACTAGTCATCCAAACCAAACTTGTCAGATGAAGAAGCTTGAAATCCAATTCCGACCACCTATGGTTCCAAAATTGCCTGGAACAAGACTTCGGATCAATGGTCAGGAAATTATCAAAACACCCAACCAAAAATGGGAAAAGGGCTTCAGATCAAGCCAGTGAGGCGTGAAGTAAATGAGAGGTCATCCGATCATGAAGCAGAGGACTGAGGCAAGGTTGTCGTTAGTGTGTGCACATGAGAGAGAGAGAGAGAGAGAGGCACTGGATCCTAAACTGAGGCAAGATGATTGCCTAGGTTTTCTGTAAATAAGGCAAAATGGAGGAGCTAGAGAATGAAGAAGAATAGGGCTGCTGTTAACATGTTTAACTGGGGGGAAAAAAGAAGAAGAGATAAATGTGTAATCTTCTTAGCCACTCAAATGGCGCCACATAGATATAAAAATTTGACTTAGGCAATGTTTGGTGGCCGAATGCGTTCAACGGTTTTCATTTGCTTAACCCGTAACTTGAATTTCAATTGAAATAAAGAGTCGATTCAGACTGAAATCTATTTTAAATCCAACCAAGTGTCCTGTTTTCAGATTGGATTCGGATGTATTAGGCGGGTGCTCGGTTTTCTACTCTCCTCTAATTTGCATGAAATATGAAATCACATTCATCAAAATAAGTAATCAACCAAATTATCTAATATATCATTCTAGTAAAAGAAACATCAATAATAACATCCATTCATCACAAGTATTGCATTGCGCCATTCACAGTTAAGTAAACTAAACTTAAGGATGCAAAAGAAAAAAAATCTGTAGAGTAATGAGCTAGTATAGTAGCCATAAGGCCCATAATGATATTAAAAGACAAAAAGGTAAAAAGAGAAAAGGTAAAAGAAAAAGGGTAAAAGAAAAAAAACCCAGAAAAGTGATCTAGGATTTAAAATAAAAAACAAAATCAATGTTGGTTTACCAGCACGTCGACGTTGAAACAAGCAAAAATCAAAAAATGAGGAAAGACGAGAGTTATGTATTTCGTTGTCGGTGGTCATTGAGCTCGTCATGGAAGTCGCAAGGCAAAGACAAGAGTAATGTATTTCAAAGTTCGTTCTGCGAAAATAGGCGTGTTGAGGCTTTTGCGGTTAGGGTTTTTATGACACCAGGGTTTTTTTGTGTTCAGGCGTGTCCAAAAATAGACAAGCTTGTCCCTTGCGTGTACATCTGAGTGTCCGACTAAAAAAATTAATTAAAAAATAGGACACAGCACCAACACATGTCCCGGTGAGTCCATGTCCCCCACATTCCGAGAGTGCTATGAAACCTATTTCGATGTGTCTGAACTTCTTAGATTGCAATGATAGAGACTCTTTTTTTAATATGTAAGTAGTAATGACAGACTCATTGTGTTATAAGGGTTATTGCATCCCCAATATGTATCTTATTGTGGTATAAGGGCAATTGCATCCCCAATATGTATTGAGAAGTCCTTTAGCATAGCCATACAAGGTGGCTCTAGTGTCCTATCATAGAGGGGTGGCCACACAAGCCCTCAAAGGGGTGAGAAAGTTCGCTCCACTTAAACTATGGTCGAGCCATAGGCACTGGTCTGGTTGGAGACATACAGCTGCTGCAAATGCATCAGACTCGTTCCTATTTTTGCTACCAGCCCTGGTGCCTTGGACTATTGCCCTCCCATCTTTGTGTGATTGGATATCCAAAATTCTGCCGTGCAATATCTAAAGTTCTTCAGTAATTCCTTTTGGTTATCGTCTTATTATAACCGATCTCAGTATCGGTGTCAGTTGAAAGCAATTGACATGTTGCGATATGCTCTTCATGCGATAAGGTTCTTTTCGCTCTTGGAACCATCTCTATCACGAATGGCCGTAAACGTCTCTCGTTGTTCCACGATCATCCCAGTTGGTAACCCCACTTCACAATCAGTTTGGCCCGCTGCATGACGAAAAACTGCTGAACTTCGTGGTTTTTTGCCTGGTCAAGCCTTTTGTCTGTGATTGTCTATGATCAAACAATTGCAGAGCCAAAGGCAAAGAGACATCATATGAGACAGATTTTGTATAGAGATCTTTTTCTCTTGGATGATCATAAAAGTGGTGAAAGACATCCTCTTCAGTTTGGTGATCTTCAAATTGAAGGGAAAGAGGAGTTAGGCCTTAGTTGTTGATCAGTGATGGGGAGTTGTCACGGTGATCATGCATACGCTTCTCAACCGGAGTATACTTAGATTACAAAGAGGAGCAATTGATCAAAGCAATCCCAAACATAATATATAAAATTGCTAGCAAAGTGAGCTCTGGGACAAGTGGATCCCGTTTAATGGTTAAAAGTGTTTAAACTTCAAAGTTGAAGGATGTTGAGGAACAACTGAGGGAGAAACTGAGCTCAAGCCATGGAAAAGCCAAAATATGGGTTCGTTAGCCCAATTGAACAACGAGCTAGAGAACATCAATATAATTGACAAAGTGAATGAAGCCATCCTCTTCAACGTGAATACAATATCTTATTCAAAGAAATCCTAAATGCGAGCAGGTTTTGTCAATCGCCACCCATTGTGAATGATTTGTAATCCCCCTCCACACTTAAGACCTTGAAATGAAACATAAATCATAGCCATGGATGCATGTTAATATTCTGTAAAGGTATACGGATGTTGCTTTGTTGGAGACCATGTGGCGCTATGGTAGGCCTACACAAAATATTACTTTTGGCAACAGAGCACTGAATCATATCTTAGCCGCCGACATTGCCATAATTGAGACACATGGGACTGTAGTCGCTTCTAGAAGGCCGACGCCTACCACACTCTGCTCACCTAACAAGGGTTGGCTCAGATCCAACCAAGCTCTGCTAGTTCAGGAGGGGTTGGTTCCAGATAACCTCTTCCCTTGCTCAAGAGAATTTGCTCCAATCCAACAAGACTTCACCCCCTCATATTTAGCCAAATACAAGACTCCATGGCAAGACCTAGGTTAGGAGCAAGCCTTAGAAGACCTCGCTCTAGACGTCTAGAGAATTGTGGCTTTGAGGTTAGAGCTCAAGGCTCATTAGAGTTGTTTGACTTGCCCCACCCTCAAGGTAGCTCCACTATTACCAAACCTAAAAAGAGAGGGGTGTTAACACAAGAAAACAACAAGTACATTGACAACTCTAAGGAAATCAATTATGAGGTCCGATAATGGGGCAATACACGTTGTCGCGGCGTGAAAATCGTTGAGAACCTGACAGCTTGGAAAAGAATAATTCAAGACAATGGAGGCTCATGGAAGATTCTTGAGCATCCCTGAAGGGTTTGGATCGTGGAACAGCCTCGAAGAGCCTAGAGTGTTCCGAAGAAATCCAAGATGTTCCATAGCATCCTGGAATATCCCACAAGACCCTTAGAGGTTGTAGAATGTTCTGGAGAGCGAATTGTAGCACTTGGATCGAGTTTAGTCCTAGTCATCTATTGAGGATGTGGAAGGCTATAAGGGGTGAAGACTTCATTTGAGGGGTAAACACTTCGAGTGGCACCAAAGCGAGTGAGCACTTGAGTATTCTAAAGAGAGGGGTGCACTTGAGGTGATCCTTAGATTGGAGCACTAGGGTGAGTGTTCCACATAGCTCTCTACGGTGAGTGTGGGGTGGGGCACTTGGAGAGTATTCTATTGTAGGCTCTCTAGGGTGAGAGTAACAAGTGTCAAATGTGAGCTTGCAAACTTGACACACTTGAGTGAGAGTTGTATCCTTGTAAACAAATTCTTCATATAGTGGGGTTTCCTTACCTAATATTTGTCTCTTTGTGTGAGTGAAATGTGTGCCTCCTGATCTTGCATGAGGGGAAAGGCCGACTTAGGCATTTTAAGTGTATTGTCTAAGTGCCAGACGAGGTGCAAGCATAGTGAAAATCTTAGTCCGTGACAATGCACCCCCTTGCCACGTCAAGTATCAGAGGCCTCCACCCGCCCTTGACTCGGCCGGTACATTCATGTTGTCACTCCAAAGGAATGGCTCCACTATCCATTGATTATAGCAACCTCTGGACTGCCTTTTCTCCAATATAAAAGATTTCATTCTCCTCTTTCCAAGGTTATAGTTCATTCGCCATTCTCCCTGACTTAGAGCTTCTCTCAATTACCTTCCTCTTTATCTCTTAAGGTTTCCTTTACTCTCTCGTCCAAATCCAGCGGTTTTGAGCCATCAAATGCCTATCATCTTCCCAAACATTTTGGTTATTTACCCCAACTCCGTCTGCATATGGATCAAGAGCAAGAACCCAACACTCTTATGTGTTATACATGTGTTGATAAAGCCAGTTTAATGTTTTGATGTTAACCTGTGGCCCTATCATGGCTTCATGGGCATAGTTGAAAGCTTCAAATCCACGCATTATGGTTGACAACTGAGATTGTAATAGCGATGTTGTGTGGGTCTCTCATAAGACATTACGCATATTAGCCCTGTTTAGGCAAATGTTGCTTATTGGTTTATTTTTGCTTATTTTAACTTAAGCAACATAAAATTTAGCTTATTTGCTTATTTTTGCTTAGTTTTGTTTTTCTTGAATTTTTTTTATATTTTGATCAATATTTTTTATTTTTTCGACTCGTCTTAATGAGAAGAGTCTAAAAAGTATAATAATTTTACTAAACGATGAAAAAAGTTTACTAAAGGCGAAAAATCTACAATGTTAAAAAAGCCAATAAGCCAATAAGCTAAATTCACCCATTCAAGGCCATTATCTTTGGTAAGGAGAAAGCAATGCATGTTGCGGTTTCCAAACACTATTGGTTTCTTTCTTTGGGAAGAAAATTGCAAAGTTTATTGACTCAACAACCATGATTGCATCATTTTCATAAGATCTTTTACGTGGTATATAATGGATATGACTAAAAGCAAACGGGTAGATCAAGAATGAAATAAAGCCATATGATGAAAGAGAGAAATAGATCTCATCTGGCTTCTGAAAGTTTTGAAGAACTGAAGGTGCACACACCTACTTTCCCATTAATAAATAAGAGCAAATGCCATTTAAAATGCGGAGAGAAAAATAAAGTTGCTTGAAGTCTAGTTGGGCCCAAATTTCAAGAGTGGTGCATGAGCACTCATGGTAGCATGTAGAGTGAATCATTCAAAAAAATATATAAAAAAATGTAAGTCTACAATATATCATTCCAAAGATTAGAAGATGATAGCAACATTAAGGTACCTCTTATTGCTAGTTCCTTCGCCATTGCATACTCCGTTGACATTTTCTTGAGCACATCAACATCAAACTCCGTCCCCTAAAACATGTGGGAACTTAGATTTAGTTCTTTAAGCTAGAAAACAAGAAAACGATTTTGTTCACCCAACTTATCGGATGGTGAAGAAAACCCTCCCTTTATATTGGTTGAAGAAGTGGGACGCGTCCTATTTAAAACAGTAGGATCCAATATTTCAACCAAATGGAAAAGGTTTTTATTCACCCGCCTATGGGATCAAAATTGGAATGATCAGTAAATTGCAAGATTGTTATTTTTACTGGCCTAACTCTTGTTATTTATCACAGCAGACAAAACCTGCAAACCTGTTAAATTCAATTGAACCAACAAAAAGTGTATCTCTTTGGGTTTTATGTTTTCACAAAGGCTTTTGTTCACCCGACCTGTATCGTCACTTGGGATAAGTTGGCCTACTGATTAAACAACTTAAAACTCTAAAAATAAAAAGAGAATGATGTGTAGGTGCAGGTATAAATTTCAACGTAGGTTGTAATTACAAGAGACCCAAAAGCAATATAATGACATCATAATAACAAGTGACAACACACGATGATCTAACTATAGATGTCAAATCGAGATACGAATCGTGTATCGTATTTCAGTGAGAATAGTAAGATATTTACATATTTACGAATAGGCCGAAAAATATGTATATTTAATATAATGCAAACATCTTACAAGAATAAAATATTAAATAATAATTAATAACATTGTGAAAATATGATTCTCGAAAATAAATATATGCGTTAATCAAAAGATCTGAAATACAATAAAAATATCACAAATAAAAGTATTATTATAACTCAAATCGAATTTATCATGTATATTATGTTTTTTGTGTTATCTTAATATATCATTTAAGTTTTAAAATTTTAATATACAACTTTTAAATTTTCAACTATTTTGTTCATAAGATAAAATTATATCAATGTTATTGACTATAAATCAATGTTGTAAAATACTTAATACTAGATGAGTACATATTTATGAAGACCGACAAATATTAAAGAATAAATGAACTAAATATCATAGCAATGCAAAACTTTCTAATGATATTTATTTTTACAAATTAGGTTGTCTAAAAAAAGTAAGTATGAATATATCTTATGTATCGAATCATGTATCGCATATCTCATCATATCCTTTAATTAAAGTGACGCAAGGGGTGAAATATGAGGTCTCGACTCCTAATGCCTATGCAGTTGTTTTTAGGGTACAGATGTTAACACTTGCCCATATGTATCGTATGCTAAATCGTATCTTACGATACACATAATACAATATGCGATATGTATCAATTTACCTATTTAATGTAGCGAATCGTAGGATACGTATCGTGAATTATAAGATTTTGATAACAGATGATCTGACATTAATAGATATGTATGAATATCTTCAATTAAGTTATATAATTTACATTCCTCTCATAGGAAGTAAAACAAATTGCATTTGGCCCAATACCAACCATGGTGATCAGGTTACTTTTGCATTATCAATTTGTTATCACCAAATCACTGCCTAACTAGCAAACCCAACCTCAACCCATTCATTTATTGCTAATTCAATAGAAAGTTGACCAAAAATCTCACACTTTATGCATTAGTACTCCAGACAGCCAGTGTTCAGAAAATTTACTAAAAGTACATGCAAAAATGCTATAGATTATTGTAAAAATGTCATATTATCATCAAACAATTTGACCAAAGCAAAATATAGAAAGAAGAAACGACCACTTCAATCATGACAACTAAGGAATCAACACAACATGATTAATTATTTGCTAAAATTCATCAAAGAAATTGTTCTTAGCACTTTACACAATCCTACTTGATACTTTGATCATGGATTCCAATTATAATAAACCTAACATTACAACTATTCTCCACTCCATGCGATTTTTGAACTCCAAGTTGGTTTTTGATTACAGAGCATAGTTGCATGACACAGAAGCAGAAGCAGAAGCAGAAGCAGGGGCGGGACGAGGACTCAAGCAGGGGAGAGAGCACATTTTAAATCCTAAGGTTGAGTGCGCCGATGGAAGCGTTTTCATATATATATAAACGTACATTAAAATATGTATAACTATTAAACACTCATGCCAATTGCTGGTTCTTTTTCTTATAATCATAAATAAGATCATGTATATACGAATTACTATAATAAATTTGATTTTGAATGTTTTTTATAAGCAAATGGATACCACAGATATTTTCCTGCTTTATATTTTTCTTTCGTTACTTTGGTATTCATTTGTTTGAAAAGCTCCATCCTAGTTGGGCACAAAAGGTTATTTCTTAATGGAAGTGATGTTCTAATGAGATTCTCATGCGGAATCGCCAAATCGAGACTCTTGAGTGAATTCATCACCCCTGTAGGAGGTCCTTCCAACTAAGTTACAAAAATGAGAAACATGTTATAGATTTGAAAATTTCATGTTTTTTTTTTCTATTTTAATTTTTTCCAAGTAAAATGAATGCAACCAGTTTGCATCTTCAAATAGACTTAAGTACAGGTGTTGGATGCAAGCACATGCATAATTATCGGACACTCATCAAATTCCCAATTCGAAGGACGCGTAGATTAAATTTCTAAATATAATTTTTTAATTCAACCGATCAAATGGTGTTTATGTGCCATTGAATGGCATCAAAACATTAGTTGTGATGAATGCCCAGTTTAATAGATACTAGAATCTGTCTGCGAGCGCACTATGAAACAAGACTGCCACGAACAAAAACCCTACGAAACATTCTGAAATAATTGTTTTGACACTTATTTGAAATATCTAACAATATTCGCTTCTATTTGACTCTTATTGACTATTGAGAGAGAGAGAGAGAGAGAGAGAGATGAGACTAATAAAAAAAATCTTAAATTTATTCCAGAATCTAAGAAATCAGAAAAAAAAAGAAGTAAAGAATAGAAAAAAAGGTGATAAAACAAACATGATTAAATCGCATATTCTTAAGTACTCTATTTATAAAAATTGTCACCAATATTTTTTTGTTTTTTTTAATCCCTACATCCACTGGAACTTTTTGTTTTTATGTTTGTTTTCTTTTAATCTTTCTGTGGTTTCATGTAATAATGACTTTAGTTTTAAACTTTTCAAGTATTAAGTTTTAACATTAATCCAGATCTAGTATAATTTACTGCAGTTTAAGTAGTTTAACACATTAAAAAGTTTACTGCAGATCTAGTATAATTTACTGCAGTTTAAGTTTTAACATTAAGTAGTTTAACACATAATTTACTGCAGTTTAACATGTTTAACACCTTAAACATGTTCAGTTGTTGATTTGTTAACCTTACGAACGCAAAAATATACTTTTAGTTCATATTTTAATACGTTTTCTATTTTTTTATCCATTTCCATCGTGTATTTGAAACGTTAGTAAAATGTTTATGTTTTTGAGCCAACCAAAACGATCAACCGAAAGTACATTACGATACTTGATAGTTGATAGAGCATATCGTGAGTATTGTTGGAGTTTCATGCATAATCACATGCAAAACTGAATTACTAAATACGTTGTTGGATACAATTACACGCAATGGAGACATATTTCAATTCCTTACCTAAGTGTTGAAATTGAAATATGTACAAGATTCCATGTAGTAGATCCACACAGTTTCCATAGACTTCTTTTCAATAATTTATCGTATAGACTGCTAGAACTTACCAAGTCCATATGGATGAATCGCTCAATCTGCGTGTTTGAAAATAGCCTATTTAATCAAAAGAAAGGCAGTGAGGAAACAAGAAGCTACATAGTTTGGGATATCATGGTAAGCACACGTAGAATGAAACTGGTTAAAGAAATAAAACAAAGAAATTAAAGGCTGAAATATACCTCTTATATGCAACTTGGATGCGAGCATTCTGTATATCTGTAAGTTCATTTACCCTCTCTGTTACCGAGCCATCATTTATGTCCACGGCCCCAAAGAGGAACAGATTCCTTTCCAGCATCTTTTTGACCAAAGCAGAGACTACTTTTATGCTCTTTTCTTTAGCATCAACAGCAAGGCTTCTAAGGCTCTTCAGCTCCCCTGTCAAATGGAAAACAAAAGCATGGTTGAAAGAAGAAATGGGGGAAAGAAAAAAGGAACATACAGCTCATGCATTTGTCATAAAAAAGCTTTGTGCTGATTGTATCACTGAATCACTCATCATTATATTGAACACACAAAATAGCTAGAACCAAAGTACATTGACAGCCAAGAAAGAAAACTGAAGAAGAAAAAGGTATATTATCCCACCTTAAACTATTTACTCTTCCTGAATACAAAATATCAGAGATACAGATGTATAGGTACCATGTGAAAAACACACAATAGAAAAAGGAATGCAATCACTTTCCCTTTTTTTCTTTTGATTTATTTTTTTCCATGTTTTTATCACAGAAGGAAACCATTTGCACCTAACAGATTTTAAGTTGCAACCCTCAACATAACCACAACCAAAGAAGACAGTGGAAGTTCATTCATAAATTGTGTCCTGCTAGTAGCAAGCTATTGAAGCTCAGGTAAAGAGCCACAAAAAGTGGCTAGCAAAGGTTGATAAAACTTGGGGAACATCGCACAAACCAGCATTCAAGTTCTTGATGGATTTAATTAGCATCTTTACTGCTGATACTGCTAACAAATCTCTTGCTGATAAGCAACTGAAGAAAAAAGGAAAAACAAAACACAGGACTAACTTTTGCAAATTCCACAAGCAGATGCGGGGGCATTTGTAACAGATTCAAGTGGATGAGGCCGCATTTGTAACAGATTCTAGTGGATCCCTCATCCACATTGAAACAACTTCTATTGGACACTTGATACCATTGATATTTGTTTGATTAGTTTGCTTATGGTTCTCGTTATGAATCTCATTACTTTTTCTTTTCTTTTCTTTCTTTTTCAATTTTTTAATGTGCACTAATGAGATGCCTGTATGTGTCTGAACTGGGATTTTGAGCCGTTCTAGGAATGATAAGGAAAAGAACCACTCAAACTAATTAATGATAGAACTTAACCTTACTGGCGTGTTGGTATCTTCAAAGTTAGCATTATCATTGTTTTCCTGGGGAGAAGAACGACCGATAAGTTTTTTATTTTTTACCCATCCAATCTTACTAAGTTCTGTCTCTACAATACCTCGATTTACTATTTGTACCTGTCATATAATATATAAGCATAAGCTTTGGTAAAAGAGAATTCCTAATGTTCTTTTACAAAGTTTAAAATAATGATGTGTCTTCTTAAACACATTAAAATAAAGTTATGTGGACCTAATTAACATATCTTACAGAAAAATCATAAAATTCATGTGCACTAAAGTACATCTGGCATACCTCACAAATCTATAAAATGTAAAATTATTTATTTCTTTTCACTTTCCTATTTTAATTTAACGATTTATTTTAGTGCATACAATTTTTTTATCCCCTCATTTTAGTACATTTTCATCTTTCTCTTCCTTTCTTATTTACACCTCTTTACTTTTTGTCCAAATATGCTTAAAAATTAAAACTATTGTTTATTCATCTATATTGTTTATGTGCTTTACGATGTAACAAATGTCCAATAAATGCATCAAAATCTTTTATTTGTCACACAGTCAGTAGATAGTTCTGACAATACATGTCCTTTTTTTGTTTAAGAATATATTTTCTGTTTGTTCAAAGATTTTGCAATCATACAGAACTCTTATTTTTCACAATCATTGTCTTTTCAATTTCACATTTATTTTTATTTTGATATTGAATAAACATATGAGAAACAAATGAAACAAATATAATATACATTAAAAATAGATGTAATTTATCTGATGGGAATGTTTTCTTTTTCCTCTTTTTTTTAAAACTACAGATCCAAAAAAAAATGCATTAATTCAATTACTCATTAAGCAATAAAGATCATAGAGGGATACAAAAATGATCATTATCTCAACATTAAAAATGTGGTAAACTAATTGATAAATGTACATTTAAAAAAGTAATCTTAATGTTAATATATGATTGGTTATAATTAATATTTGTTGTGGTCATTATTTTAGTGTTACTTAAATCTATAATTGTCTATGCTAATCCATTATACTTGCAAAAAAAATCACATAAAAACACTTGATATGTCAAAATTACATTAAATTACTTATAATCAAATCTAAAACATTATCCATGTATAGCACGGGTATAATACTAATTATTATTATTATATTGTGGGATTGGAATGCTTGCACCGCTCCTTCTCAATGCTTTGCTCCCCCGGATAAAAAAGGGAGAGAAAATGCCTATTCCTGACACGTCTGTAAAATTCACAGCTTGAAAGACTGGAAAGACTTCAAACTAGTCAAGAACTGCACAAAATGAGCATCTAACATAAGCGTTTCTTCAAATCAATTAAACAAAGTTTTCCAATACAGGGTATCGGGAGGGCTGCAGTGGTATGGATCTAACATTTCACATTATTTGTAAAAAGTAGACGTCCTCAGACTCAAAACTTTCCATCCAACTCTTGGCACCATGAGCTTAATAGTATATCCAGCAGGAAACTTTCTTACTTGTTTATTTCTTATTACTACTGAATTAATTATTGATATTATTCAGTTGGGGATTTTTTATTTGACAGTGACACAAATAGTTCACCATGAACCATCAATTTTAGCACGCAGCTATTTCAGTTCAATTCTTAAACCTACTCTTACCATGAATTGTAGTAACTGCAAATGGGTGCAAAATCAATTTTAAGCATTTAGTTAATTTCTGTTGAATTTATTGTAAGAAATCTCCATATAACTTCCCTGCAAGTAGAAAATAAAGATTTCAATTATAAACACACATACATATAGTTTTAGTACAAACACTGCTAGGGAAAAACACAGTACCCAACTAAATTTGAAACCCACGCCATGCATCATTAACCTGTCTGCAGACCAGAAGAATCACTTCATGATCGTGTGAATGATAAGGAGAACAATATAAATCAAAATGGTAGGAAAAGGTTGTAAACTTACCAAGAGATAAATAAATTTTGAAAGGAGGTTTGAAAGGTTGAACCTCATAGAGGCAGTAAAGGCAATAGAGACCACCCAGTCTATGGGACAAAGAAGCACCGGAGACCATGTAACCTAGAAAGAATTTATCGCATTCAGTCTAGTGTGGTGTGCATAAGAAATAACAATTCTTAGGGATTAAATATAGACTCGGTACCTGCAAAGGCAGGTGGCGGAGAGATTTCCAATATTTGATCAGGTAAATAGCAGCATGCAATAAAATTTAGTCCTTTATGGAATATAGTTCACTTGGCAAGATAACAAACAGGTCAAAGATTATAAATATATATATGCAACCACAACTACAATTTCATACAAAGGAACTGTGATTAATTTTAAAAGATATTATACATAAAATGCATCCATCAGACAATTGTCAAATGAGGAAACAGCAAGTCCAAGAAATACATGGAGTATAAAGTCATATTTACCACAATTGTATAAAACTAGCAAGCACACACCAAAAACATATGGAGAATCATAGTTGTTAAACCGTGTATTTTATGCTTCCATATTCATAGTTGTTAAAGTGCATATTGTACAATTCTATAATTCTGTAGTTGACCGTGTATGTATGGTGAATTCATAAGACACTTCATAAGACACTTCCCAATGTATGAAAAGTAAATTAAAATCATTAAAAATAATTATCAAAAGTATCTGTTAAGTGGGAAATATAAAGGGGGAAAAAACTTCCACAGAGGCACAAGTTAATAGAAGTTTTAGAATTTAAAAGTCCTTTTTGTCTCATTGATTTATCCAAATCTGGTCTCTAAGTGTTCAATGAAACTTTTTTTTTATAATAAAAAAAGAACATATATATTTGCAATGCACACTTGATTAATCTCAATAAAATAATGTATGCTTAGAAGCAGTTATCATCAAGAAAATGCTACAACAAAAGGTTGAATGTATGATCCATACGGTGAATTAGGAGTTGCGACCCTCGTTGTGAATCTTTTACACTATATCGGTTCATAGAGATTTTTATATGGTTTTTATAGATTTAAAAAATGCTTACGATATAATGGTTAGAGATATAATATGGTGAGTGTTGGAGAAAAGGAAAGTGAGAAAAGAGTACATCAAAGTGATAAGTACATGTATGATGAGGTTATAACTATGACTAGATCACCTATAAGAGAGACAAATGAATTTTCAATCACCGTAAGATTATACCAAAGGCCAACTTTGAATCCTTATCTTTTTGCATTGATTATGAACGAATTGACTAGACATATTTAATATTCCATGATCCAAGTTGTTCATGAAAGATATCGCCTTAGTAGATAAAACTAAAAAAGGAGCTAATGTCAAGTTAGAAGTTTGACGAGAAACCTTGAAGTTCAAAGGTTTATAGTAAACAACATTAAAATTAAATATATACAATGTAAATATAGTAACAATAGACGCAAAAATAGCTAGGATGTGGAGGTTGAACACCGTGAGATACCAAAAAGTGTACAATTTTGCTATCTATCTGACTATAAGAATGAAAGAATTGAATAAGAAACTTACAAGTTCCTAAAAGCAAAAAAGAAAAATAAGTGTTACATAAAATGGGTAACTAAGATAAAAATAAACATCTTAAACGAGCACCTAAAAAAAGTTGGTTCCAACCCCAACTCATAAACTTAACCAGATAAAAAGGTCAAATATGTGTAAATAACCAACCAGTTGAAGCACATTAAGACGTACCAATTGAATGAGCATACAGTGATTGCATAAAGAAAGCCAAGTTTGTGGAAGGACTCGCCTCAAATATGAAGGAGAACTTTCTTGAAAGCCAAACTCTCTTCATATCAGTCAAAGTTTTCAGTTTGTTCTGAAAAATACGAAACTCCATTAGCATTAACAATGTATGAAAAAAAAAAGACAAGGAACACAACAACCCAATTCAGACCTACGGGTAATACTGATAAAGGATAAAAAAACAAAAGAGAACTATATGGAATAATACCTCAGCGAACTCATTTATGAGTTCATCAATGTCCAGTTTGAATGGTTTGAGATCCATTGCATATGAGATTGTGCTACCTAATTACATACTAAAGAGGTAATGGAAAAAACCATAAAAACTGGGTTAGATGGACAATATATAACCAGTACCAACAATGCACCATAAAATAGATGATGTCATGAAAACACCAAAAATATCCTTCCCCCAAAAAAGCATCTAAAATACAAGTTTTAGTCTCAATTGTATAGACACAAAGACACAAAGACACAAAATCACCTAGTCCACCTTTGATCGCAAGAACTGGGAAGGTCAAATTGTCTGAGACCCAATTCCAATTCAACTTTACGGTTGGTTAATGATGACAAATGAAATAGCCACCCCACAAAATTCAAACATTAAATTTGAAAGAACTAATTTTTTTATATAAAATCCAATTCCCATCTAATCAAACACAAAAAATACAACTTCTGGAAACAATCAAACAGAGTGGAAGAATCAAATCCATACACACATATCATTACAGGAGTATTGTATTTATACATATTGAGAGAGATACAAGTCGAGTGAGCCAGCGATTTTTCTTGTGGGCTTATGGGACCGGTGGGGTCAGTAAAGCTATGCGCACCACAAAGCTCACCACATTGCTTTGGTGGCAGCTCCATCCACAAAGAAGACCCACCTTGATGCTTTGCTTAAAAGCATAGTAGTACCGATTATGGGAAATTCATATTGTGGGAGTTTGGATTCTTGCCCAATTATCTATTATTTCAATTTTTATTTTTATTTTTTCGTCTCACTCTCCATGCAAGTTATTTATACTACTTTATAAAAGGAGAGTACTTATTTGATGTCTCTTCCGTATTGAAGTTGCATAGATTTTTACATTCCTGCAATGTTATATAAATTTAAAAATATGTCTGAATAACCAATAATTTCTAATAACTAATTCAGTAATTAACAAATTTTAAAAATACAATCTTCACAATTCTGTTAACTAATTCAGTCACTAAAAATGTGTTTGCACACGCATAACATGTGCACAATGACTAGTATCAATTAAATGTGATTAGTTTGGATAAGGGGCATTAATCCAAGGCTATGACAGTACGGTCAATTGTCACATAATGTTGAGTGCACCAAATAATTTCGATAGGAGAGGGTGGAGGAAGTGATTAGAATAAGAGAAGACTGTCTCATTTGGTAACTTGGTTTTATGCAAATATTTTTCTTTTAAGTTAATTTAAGCCAAGTAAGTAAAAAGTTTGTTTGGTAAATTTATGGATCTTGTTTGATAGATCATGACAAGTAAGTTTTGAAAATATAATTTTTATGAAATACATAAGTGTATAATAAAGGTAATAAAGGTAATAAGGTGATAGAGTCACGTCAACCTATTCATAAGGTAATAATGCTTTGAATAAAATAAAAACCCTCCCGTGACTAAGGTTATTATTTTATAATCGGTCTATATATAATTGGGTTGGTGTGGGATTTAGAGTCCACTAGGAATCCTATTTGTATAGAACTTAATTTACATGGGCTTATATGTTTCTAGGGTTTCTTTGATGTGTCCATAAATAAGACACATGTGAAGCTTTAAGGTTAGGAAAAAGTGCGAGAACAATTTGAGAGCCTATCTGGTAGAGAGAAGGGATACATGTGTTATATTCTTTCACATTTGACTTAGTAGAATTTTTCTCTCTCACTCATGAACATAGACCAATGTGGGCCGAACCACGCAAGTCTTCAGTGTTAATTATTTTTATCAGTTTTTGTGCGTGAATTTTTGCTTCCGTTTGCATTCGAAGATTAATGATTAAATTCCAACAAATTTTTATGAAGGAATTGCATGCTAATCTTTTCACACACCATGCCACCCTTTTGCAAACAAGTCGAAGTAGATAAGATGGATATGGAAAGCAACTAACCAATTTTTGCAATTTACCCTACATTGACTCCCAAACTTTCTTATAATTATAAAATCCAAAAGATAGTTTATAGTAATTTTACGCATAAAAACTGAAGTCACTATAGCGGTGTCACATTTCCTTGGAACTCAATATGGTAAAAAACTAGGACACCAGGAACAACAAGCTATCACTTCTTGTTTCCTTCTGTGTTTTTGTCTTCAGAAACTGTGCCCATAATGGGCTGGGTAGTGCTGGCCCAAAAGCATCATTCTCCCTCCACCCTCCCCCAACTATGGGGGAGCATGGGTTAGGTTGGAACAATATTTTCACCCAACTCATCCTTGGCGGGAAGAGAAACTTTCAACCCACCACCAACCCGCTCATCTCTAAAACCGGCGGATTTGATAACTTTTTACGCAGTTTCAAACTGACAGTTTGGCGGGCGGAGTGATTATA
>JAOTRH010000013.1:12620424-12646731 GCA_034768845.1 Heliamphora exappendiculata | reverse complement strand
GTGGGTTTGCAGCACAGCAGCAAGAAAAGAGGAAAGTGAGGGTTTCGGCCTTGGCAGCGGAGCTTCAGGCAGCGACATCAGGCGACTATGGCAAGCGGCGGCGACGCGAAGGCGGTGAAGATGGCTGGTGGTGCCGCGAATGGGTGGCGCTGTGAGCCGTGACTAGGTGGCGTTGGGAGCGGCGGCGGGGCGGCACTGTGAGCTGTGGCGGTGCTGTGACGATGGATGAGGGCGTGGCAACGGGAGGTTGTAACGGTGACGTGATACCAGACGGCGCCAGCTATGGCGTCGACAGCACGAGGGGAGAACCACTGTCGATTACTGCAACAAGAGATACCGACTATGGCGTTGACGGCGCGAGGGGAGGCCAGATCCAGTGGATCTGGTTGAGGCCAAAGCAACAGACGGCAGACAACGGCGAAAGCGACAGACGGCGGCAAGATCGGCTGGGCGACGCCGGAAAAAGTACTACAGGCCACAAGAACGTAGCTCTGATATCATGAAAAAAATAAAAAGATTGTATATTTTTTGTATATTAAAACTGTACAATATATGTCCTATTTATAAGCGAATAGGGATAAACAATAAAAAAAAATATAATAAATATAGAGAATAAAATCAAATCAGAATAAAATCAATCTAATATTCTAACAGATGAGACTAGGAGTGGGGTAACGCTAAGTTAAAAATGTGGAGAAAAGCTTTGGAATCAAAAGGATTTCGAATAAGTAGAAACAAAACTAAATATATAGAATATAATTTTAGTAGTAATAGGAGTATAAATAGTGAAAAAGTAAAAATTCAAAATCAAGAGATACCTAAAGTGATTATTTTTGTTATTTAGATTTGATTATTAACAAAGATGAAGAAGTTGCAAATGATGTAACCTATAGAATCAAAGTTGGTTGGCTAAAATGGAGGAATACTTCCAGAGTTTTATGTGATCGACGAATACCTACAAGATTAAAAGAAAAGTTTTATAGGACAACTATTAGACAATCGATTTTATATATGACAAAATGTTCGGCTGCTAAGAAAAATCACATAAATAAGATGAGCGTTGAGAAGATGAGAATGTTAAGGTGGATGTGTGGTAAGATTAGAAAGGATAAAATTAGGAATAAAAAAATTCGTGGAATAGATGAGTTGCACTAATTGAGGATAAATTGAGAAAAAATATATTAAGGTGGTTTGGATACATACAACGTAGACTAGTTAATGTAGTAGTTAGAAAAAATAAATACATCATGAGTAATGAAAATACTAGGGGGAGGGATAGACCTAAATTGACATGGGATAACATATTAAGAAAATATATGAACAAACTAAAACTAACCAAAGATATGGCTCTTAACAGAATGGAATGGTGTAAAAGGATTTATGTAGCCGATCCCAATTGATTAGGACAAAAGCTTAGTTTAGTTTGGTTTGATTTGGCTCGAATTTCTTATTTTATTGTGGTATCCTTAATTTTATTTCTTTCCTATATTGTTGATTCTCATATTTTTTTTGTAGATACACTCCACTATTATAAATAGAAAGCTTTTTCTCATTGTAGGGAAGGCAAATTCATATAATTCATTTATTTTTTTTGGTATCACAGCCAGAAACTCTATCAAAAAACAAAAAAAAAATTCTCGTCCCGAAACGCTAACACTCAGCACGCCACAACTGAAACTCTAAAGCAAACCAGTGTTGCCGCTGACATATGTGAGACCTGATTATGTTTTTATTAATATAATTAATTGATTATATGAATTTTATCTCATGTGACATATTATGTGACTTGTGTTTATTTCGTATAAATTTATAGTAAATAAGACCGGTAACTTTTTAACAAGTTTTGTTGGCCTCGCCGGTGTGCGCGGAAACTCAAAAAATTTAATTTGGAGATAATTTTAAATTTCAGTAATTTTCAAAAATATGAATGTTTAAATTAATATGAAGTTAAAATATTAATTTCTATCTGGTATAAATTCATATATGTAGATTAAATAGATCATGAATATATGAAAAAATTTTAGGGCATGCTTGGATAGTGGCTTTGGTTGTTGTGCAAGATTTCTTGAGGAAGGCTCTCACCCTTTCTCCCCCTCACATGGCCGACCACTCTCTCTCTCCCATCTTCTCTCTCTTTTTCTCTTTCTCTCCCTCGAAGCCATAGAAAACCTAGCTTGATGCTTTTTTCTTCTTCATTTTTGGTGGTTTTGGACTTGGAATTCATCAATGCGCTTGAAGGATAAAATGCTCCACTCAATAAGGGCTACGCGCACAACCAAACATAGCGTCATTTTGGCAAGTTCGGGTTTTTTGAAAGTGTTCTAATTTCGAGTTTTCAACTCACCGATGTAGGATTTTTGATTAATCTTAAATAAGTATGTTAAGTTTGTAATTGAATGCATCCTTTTGATGAAAATCACATGAGATTTGTTTTGAATGCATCCGTTAATAATTAATATTCACCATATATTAAATGCTATTTTTTAAATCACCGGAATTATAGACCCGTAAAAGATCGCACCCTCTAATGAATCAAAATAACGAACATTAAATATACGTGTCTAATAATTATTTTAAAATTAAGAGTATAGGCACTCATAATAACTACATGGTGTAAATTAATTTATATAGTCAATATAAAATTAATTATCTCGATGCGGTCATATTCAATACATATAAAGTGTACTAATACAATGAGTCAGAACAATTGTCAAAACAATTATCACTCTCCTTAATCAAGATAGATCTACTAAAACGCTATGCTGCAGCCGTATCGATGGTGTGACCAATTTCATCTAAGACTGTGAATCATGACTTATATTTCACAAGAACCAATAATCTGATCTTCAATGTATAAATCGAACTCTATACACCAGATTAACTACTATGTTGAATAAAAAACACTTAATGCATAAAATTAAATAAATAATAAAACGTATACATTACTCATAAAGTTTCTCATTAAAATAGAAAAATAACTTTTGTTAATAAATAAAAACAAGTACCAAAAATTGAAACATGATTTTAGTATACAACCCTAACAGGTGGTGAGTACAATTTTTATGCCTTTCGTTCCCACCTTAGTCAGCAGGATAATCTTCAACAACTTACTTGTCCCTATACTCCCGAACAGAACGGTGTTGTAGAACGTAAGAATCGTCATATTATGTTTTTCGTTCGTTGCCTCCTGTGTGGCATGCATGTACCTAAGTCTTATTGGCATATGACTGTTCTTACTACGATTTACGTCATTAACTGCACTCCTAGTCAAACTTTACATGGTTCGGCTCCTCTTTAGGTTCTTCAGTCCGATCATAATTTATTTTCTTTTCTTTCTAAGGTGTTTGGCTGTACTTGTTTTCTTCAAAATTGAAACCCAACTCACACTAAATTGGATAGTAAATCTATTAGATGTATCCTTTAGGGTTATTTCGATATGTCTAAAGGCTATCATTGCTATGATTCCGTGCCTCGCCATATGTTTCATTCCCATGATATCACATTCTGTGAGGATATATATTCCTTTTTATAGCCCTATGTCCACCTTACATGACTTTTCCCCTTCCACTCTCATGATGGACCTCCTCCCGAATGCTCGTCCAGTTCTCATTTTTAACTCTCCTTCGATGCAGGAACCTATATCTCTCTCTGGACACGAACCTCCCGCCCCTTTGCAAATGTACTGTCTCTGCCTTGCACTCAACTTCCTTTGCAAGAGATCTTTTTGGATGCGGTCAAGTATTTTCTCTCCTTCTCCTTGTTATCCTCCTCGTAGTCGCAAACTCCAATCTGGTTATGGTTAGCTTAGCAGCACCAACTATCTTATTTCCCAATATACTTCTTATGAAGGTCTTACAACTTCCTGCCGTACATTCCTTGGAAAGATCACTTCTGTGCCAATTTCTCGGTTTGTGTATGAAACTTTCCAGAATCCATAGTGGGTCACTGCCATGAAAAGTGAAATGAATGCCTTGGAGGTTAATTGTACCTGCAAACTTGTACCTTTACCCGTTGGTGAGAATACTGTGGGGTGTAAGTGGGTCTTCAGTGTGAAGTATTTTGCTAATGGTTCTGTTGATCGATATAAGGCCCGTCTTGTGGTCAAAGGCTTTACCCAGGTTCCTGGTAAGGATTTTGGTGCTACCTTTGCCCCTATTGGAAAACTGACTTAATGTTCGTCTTCTTGTATCCTGGGCCGCTTTTACCAACTGGATGTCAAGAATACTTTTTTTCACGGCAACTTACTTAAAATTATTTATATGGATCCTCCGCGGGTTTTCAGGCTGAGGGAGAGTATTCTGGAAAGGTATATTGTCTCCGTAAATCATTTTATAGATTAAAACATTCACCTAGAGCATGATTCAGTCGATTCAATAATATTATCTTGATTATAGAGTTTACCCAATGCCACTCTGACTACACATGTTTTATTCGTAGATGCTCGGATGATCGTCATATCATTTAGTTAGTATATGTTGATGACATTATTCTTACTAGAGATGATATATCAAGCATTGCTCAGGCAAAACAAGATCTTGGTAGAGTTTTTGATATTAAGGATTTAGTCTCCCTCAAGTACTTCCTCGGTATTGAGGTTGCTCATTCTTATCGTAGGATATCTCTTTCACATAGAAAGTATACTCTTGATCTCCTTAATGACACCGGCATGTTAGGGTGTAAACCGACATCTAGTCCTATGGATCCGAATGTTAAGATTTTTGTTGAATCTAAAGAGTTACTTTTTAATCCATCTATAAATCAATATCTGGTTGGCCAATTAATTTACCTGACTAATACTAGACTAGACCTAACTTTTGCAGTAAGTGTTTTCAGTTTATATATGCATACCCCTCGTAAGGCTCATCTGGATATAGTCTTTTATATCTTGAGGTACCTCAAGACCTGTCCAGGGCTTGATTTATTCTTCTCTACTAGTACAAAAAATGAACTTTCACATTTTACTGATACGGATTATACCAGATTAAAAACAGACCGATGATCTATGTCTAAATTATATTCTTTTTATGGTTGTCATCTTATATCATAGAAAAGTAAAAAATAGACAGTTGTCTCATGATCTTCAACTGAAGTAGAGTATCGAGGGATGGCACAGGGCACTTGTGAAATACGTTGGTTTTAGTCTATTCTTTCTGAGATAGGTTTTGAGAAAAAAGAATCTTCTTTATTATTTTGTAACAACAAGTCTGTCATTATACTTGTTTCAGATTCAATCCTTCATGAACGGACTAAACATATAAAAGTGTATATTCATTTATTCGAAAGATAGTTTGAGCGGGCACTTTGATCTCCTCTTTTGTTTGTTCTTATGATTAGACTCCAAATATATTCACAAAGCCCGTGGGACTATCTTTGCTCAAGTTTTCAATTGTCAAGCTGAATTTAATTAATATATTTGTCCCACATTAAAGGGGTATTGAAAATAATATATTTTAGGATATTAGAATTTCTTATTTTATTGTGCTATTCTTAATTTTATTTATTTCTTATATTATTAATTATCATTCTTTTTGTAAATCCATTTCATTATTATAAATAAACGGCTTTTCCTCATTATAGAAAAGTCAAATTCACAGAATTCTTATATATATATAGGTTGCCACTTTCCACAATTTCTTTGTCCAGTGTTTTGTGAAGATTTAATAACTGTTGAACCTATCTCAAGCTTGAATCATGCTTATTAACTATCTCAATCTCATTATCCATAGTTTTGCGAACATTTTATAATTAACTAATGAAGTTTAAGTCTCTCTATCTAAAATCTTGCTTATTATCTATTTTTATTACTGCCAACTTACTCATGTCATCCCTGTTACGCATGACTTTGTGAAAAGATTTTAATCCCTTAACATAAATTGATACGATAACTCTATCCATATATAACAAGTACTCAATAGATACGATTCTTACAGGAACATTAGTTATCTTGAGAAGAAACATGCAGAATTTGTAGTAGATGAGTTGCAAACTCTTTCTCTACTATTATGAAGTAATGGTAGAGAACACAGTATAGAACACGTGATTTGAAAGCTATAGAAATAAATAAAGAACGAGAAGTAGAAGATGAAATTTGAAAAATCTTTAACAACATTTGCACGGTTACACCCAATACAATTCAGCGTAAGCTTATGTTGAAGCTGTACATTTGGCCTCTGTCGAAGATTTGACCATAGTAGCTTGTCTTTGATGCAGAAGTAGTCGGCTATTCATTCATAAAGGCATTGGATCATCAAAAAACCCAACAATGATAGTAGAGGCACAGTTAAGCGTTGGCTAATTAGGTTTGAAAGGCCCATGTCCAATTAAAAATGGCCCAACGAATAATACACATCGCTAAGCCATGACTTAGGACGTTTTCGGTCAAATTCCATCAATTAGGCTGTCAAATCTCCTAATTTGTCGTTTTTAAAAATAATTGATTGGTTAATTACCTAATCTTAACAAATCCCTTTTAGGATGGTTTTTTTCTATGATTTTTATTTTGATTTTAGTTTTCAGATTTGAGACTAATTCAAATCTTTCTATTTATGGAAATTTTTGAAATTTTTTCTTTATTTTGCTTGCTGGGCAATCGTTGCCTTTTTTTTGTGTGTTCCTAGTTCATAAGAGTCTTTGTTAGGTTATAAATAAACGTTGTAAGCCTTACGGCAAGATAGTTTTTGGTTGATTAATAAAATATCGAGAGTGTTCTCTTTAACTTTAATTCTAGTATTCGTGAGAATCAACAGGTTGATAAAGAATCTTGTGTTCGGTATTCATTCCCGAATTAACGAACTCAAGTTCTTGTCATTCTTTCTTATTTTTGGTATTCATTTTGAATCAATGAATCCAAGTCCTTATCACATTTTGTTCTTTTACACGTTCTCACTACATTAGTTGGTATCAGAGCAAGGTTGCCTTCTTGTAATTGTTAAAATATGAGAGAAGAAAATACTAAAAGTGTGTATTTTCATTGTGAGGTATAGGCACATATTTATTAAGATAGAAAGGACTGCAATAACTACTATGGGTATACCCAAAGAATAACATTATTAATATGTTAATATATATATATATATATATATATATATATATATATATATAAACACTCCCCTCAAGTTGGAGCATAGATACCTATCATGCCTAACTTATTACAAATGTATTGAACACGAGACCTGAGTAATGCTTTAATAAATAAGTCAGCAAGTTGTTCACCAGATCGAACAAAACTAAAATCGATAGTGCCTTTCTTATACTCGTGTCTGATGAAATGATACTCGATATATTTTGTTCACTCATGAAACACTGGATTAGTAGTTATATAGATAGCATACTTATTATTACGCTACAACTTGGTAGGACACGTAAATTGTTCATCTAACTCGATGAGAAGCTGTTGAATCCACATAATCTCAAACGTTACCAATGCCGTAGATTTGTACTCTGTCTCAGTACTGGACCTCAACACCACATCTTGCTTCTTTCTTTTTCACGATATCAGGTTCCCACCAACGAAAAAAAAGAACCCTGATGTGGACCTTCTATTAATAGGACAACCTGCCCAGTCCGCATCAAAATATTCCTCGGTACAGAAGTGACCTCGGTCACAGAACTGTAGGCCTTTCTCAGGGTTGGAATGAAGGTATCATAGAATATGAACCACTGCATTCTAATGTGGAACTCGAGGATCAGACATAAACTGACTCACTACACTGACAAGATAGGCAATATCTGGTCTGGTCATGGTGGTCAAATTATTGAGTTTACCCACTATTTGACGATACCTGTCAAGATGAGGAAACACATCATCGTCACCTGGAAAAAGCTTCACACTTGGATCCATCAGGGAATCCACACTCATTGCATTTACAAGGCATGCATCCCGCAAAATGTCAACCACATATTGTCTTTGAGAAACAAAAATCCCACGCTTTTCTCTAGCTACCTCAATCCTCAAAAAATACTGCAGATGCCCAAGATCTTTAGTTTGGAACTATGTATGCAGAAAGGCCTTTAAATTACTATTTCCAATGATATCATCGCCAGTGACAACAATATCATCAATATAGACAACAAAAAGAATACATCATAAAGCAGCCCGATAAAATAATACTGTATGATCTTTTCCTGACTGTCGCAGACCAAATTATTGCACCACCGTGATAAACTACCCAAACTAGGCCCGGAGAGATTATTTCAAGCCATATAAAGAACGACGAAGGCAACACACCATATCAGACTCCCCCAAGCAAAAAAACTAGGAGGTTGCTCCATATACACTTTCTCCTAGAGATCACCATGGAGAAAGACATTCTTGACATCCAACTGATAAAACAGCCAGTTTCGAGCCACGATAAGAGAAAGGAAGATGTGGATAGAAGTCATCTTGGAGATCGGAGAGAAATTTTAAAAATAGTTAACGCTATAGATTTGGGTATAATCCTTAGCAACAAGGCAAGCCTTTAAGTAAGCCAAAGAACCATCAAGATTCACCTTCACTGTATAGACCCATTTGTAGCCTACCGCTTGCTTCCTGGATGGTAGAGGAACAAGGTCCTAAGTGACATTATTATTAAGGGTAGCCATTTCTTCCAACATAGCACTACACCAATTGGGATGAAAGAGAGCCTTTAAAACACTATCAGGGACATTTGTAGTATCAACTGTGAAAATAAAGGCACGTAAAGATGCAGACAAGCCCTTATAGGACTCAACATAACGGGGGTGATCCCGACAGGTGCGGTAAGGGTGATGAGTAGCAATAGAGGCTCACGTACCGGTGGATCAACCGATGAGAGAACCGGCTTAACAAGAGGCGCATCACTCAAGGGTTGTGCTACAGGAGGCGGTGAAGGAAGCGATGAAGGAGAGGCTACAGGAGTATCAATGGAAACCCGATAGATAAGAAGATCGTCTGACAGAGGAAATAGATGAGACTCACGACCAGGAGAAGAAATAGGAATAGAACGGAGTAGACTCAAGGAAGGTAACATCTTGAGACTCAACAAAATGACGTAACGCGGGAAAGTAACATGATACCCCTTTTGGTATTGGGGGTAGCCAAGGAAAACACATTTTAGGGCACGGGCATCAAGTTTAGTCACCTGTGGTCGAGTGTCATGCACATAGCATACACAACCAAAGATTTTAAGGGGCAGAGAATGGATAGGCGAAGTAGGAGCTAGCACAAATATCGGGGAGCACCACCCAACACAGTAGACGATAGGCGATTGATAAAATAACAGACTGTGAGAACAGCCTCACTCAAAAAATGGTGAGGAACATGCATATAAAATAGAAGAGCACGGGTCGTCTCCAAAATATGTCTATTTTCTCTATCTGCCTCCTCATTCTGTTTGGGGGAATCGAAACAAGACGTTTAATGAAAAATACCATGACCCATCATAAACTCCGTTATAGCAATAGACATATACTCCCCTCCCATTATCACTCCAAAACACCCGAACACATGTATCGAACTGGGTTTTCACAGTCATATAAAAAGAAGTAAACACACCTCAGATTTATTTTTCATTAAATACATAAAATGTTGTACTAGAGTAATCATCGACAAAGCTCACAGAATAACAAAAACCAAACAAAGAGGTGAATGGACTAGGTCCCCAGACATCAGAATGAACTAACTGAAATGGAGCAGAAGCTCTTTCATTGACTCGAGACTAAAAAGGCACATGTAGGTGCTTGACAAAATAACACGACTCACACTCGATGGCAGACACAAAATGTAAACTAGGATAAATAATTTTAAGACTCGATAAACCAAGATGCCCAAGACAACAATGGATATCAAAAGCGAAAGGAGATATGGCAGAGTAGGCCTGAGCAGAAGCAGCATCCAACAAGTACAACCCCATCGAGACTCGTCTTCTACTGATAGTCCTCTTCATTATAAATCCTAAAAAATACAATAATTAGGGAAAATGTCACTGAGAGCCCAAATCAGTAGTAATCTAACTAATAGATAACATATTAAAAGAATTATCAGGAGCATGCAAGACATTATGTAAAGGAGGAGCAAGATTCGGTATCATAACACCACAACCCTCAACAACTAAGGAGGATCCATTGACAACCAAAACACCAGCATGACCAGGAGTCAGCGTATAATTGGATAGAATACCTGATGATCCAGCCATGTGAGTAGAAGCTCCAGAATCAATGACCCAGGTGTGTGGAGTGGCCACACATGCAGTAGGATTACCTGCAAAGGTAGCTGTTGGTACCTCAGAGGAACTCGTACTCTGTCCAAACTGACCATACATATACTGGTCATTCTCTGCAGCAGTTATCTCAATAACCCGTCTAGATGAGTTCGGCGCCCCTTGAGGGCTCATCTGGCCGTGGCCCTATTGGATGGAATCAGCTGTGGCATTTACCACCGGTGGGGGCTTCCCATGAAGCATATAACACTTACTCCGAATGTGCCCCCGAATTCCAAAATAGTGGCACGTATGGGTTTCACAACCGCCATCATAACCTCCTCTACGACCAAACTTGACACTATCACGACCACGACCTCGACTGTTGTGGCCACCACCACGACCTTGACTGTTGTGGCCACCATGAAACCCCACCAAAGCAGACTGATCAGAATTCTCCATAAGAGATGGACCACGAGACTCATCCTAACAAGTCGCCCAGCTTACATAACAAAATGTCTCGAAGAGAGTGAGAAAGTTCCCCTTAGCCAGGATCTAAGAGCGCGCTGAGTCAAACTCGAAGTCCAAACTAGCCAGAAAACTTACCACCAAGTGTTCCTACCTCTGCTCCTAGAACTGAGACAGTTGATTCGTGAATGGTAGGAGGCTATCAAACTCGTCAGCTAAAATTTTAAACTACATAAAATGATTCTAAAGGGGCATTTCAAACTGTTGGGACTGAAAGAAACCTCTCATAACATCGTAGAGGCGAGAAAGATCATTAGTGGATGAATATATCAATTTTAACGATGACCAGATCTCTCGCACAGTGTTAGTGTTCGCCATCAAAGCCTGAACAGACCGATCCATTGAGTTCAGCAACTGACTAAATATTCGGGCATCATCCTCGGTCCAAGTTCATAAGGTTGCTGATGGAGGATCATCAAATAGATGAGAATCAAGCTCCACGCCCTGAAGAGACTTAAGGATGCTCTTCTTCCATAGAGCATACCCATTGGCGCCATCGAGTTATCGATCAACCAATCATGTAGAGGATGAGACAACCTATGTGGTACACTGTCATCCAGCTTCAACATGGGATTCACAAGTCACCGAATCCTCTGACATTCCTGGTCACTAACAAGGAGATAAAAAATACCACAAAGCACAAGTCACAACCACACGAAAGAATGATAGAGAACTGTGTTGGACCTTCACTGCATCATCAAACCAGCAGACATCATAGCGCCGCAACCCACTATACAGGCTTAAAGATGCAGTGAGGGAAAGAGAGAGAGAAAACCATCTACGAAAGGACTATCGGAGGTTCGACGGTGGTTGGCGAGGCTCACCAAGGGTCGATGAGTGGCCGAAAAGAGGTTGTGGAGGCTGGCGGTGGTTGGCGAGAAGGTTTGAAGCTTGTTTCGGTGACTGTGGTTAGTCGTGAAGGCTGGTGGCGGTCGATGAAGGCCCAACGAAGGTCAGCGGTGGTCGACAGAGGCCCAATGGTGGTCGGCGAGGGGCCTAGACGGGTCGGTGGTGGTCAGTGACTAGGTTTGGTACTGGCGGCGATGAGGTTTAAGGCTGGTGGCGGCTGGGGTGCTAGCGGCTAGGGTTTTAGGGCTGGTAGCTGAAGGCTAGGGTTAGGGTTTGATCCTGGCGGCTAGGGTTTCATGGCTCTGATGTCATGTTAAAATATGATAGAATAAATACTAAAAATATGTATTCTCATTATGAGGCATACGCGCATATTTATTAAGATATGAATAATTACAATAGCTACTATGGGCATACTCATACGATAATATTATTAATATATATGTATTAACAGTAATCTTGCCACTAAGGAGACGCCCTATGGAGGAAATTTATGAGACTAATAACATGAGGTTGCAGCAGTAGATCGATACTCTGACTCAACAAGTTGCAGCCTTAACTATAGCCTTTCATCAGCAACAGTAATGAATACCTTTGAATCCATGATATGTGAAGGAGAAAGATATTCTAGATGACAAGGAAGATAATTCCATCGCTAGGAGCCTAGCTAAGGATAGGGAAAGAATAATTAGGGACATGGGGTCGCATCGATGGGAGGCAGGCCTAATGATCGATATTCTAAAGTTTCATGGCAGCCTACAACCAGATGAGTTCCTAGATTGGCTTTTTTCTTTGAAGGAGCTCATGAAATTTAAGGATGTACCATATGATAAGCAGGTGTCCCTTGTAGCCACTCGTTTTCAAGGAAGGGCCACAACCTAATGGCAACAACTAAAGGTAACTCAAACACGATAAGAGAAGACAAAGATTGTTTCATGGGATAAACTTAAAAAGCATATGCATCTGGCATTCTTGCCTCACAAGTACACATGGATGATGTACCAAAACCTATAGAATTTACGACAAGGGCCAAAAATAATAGATGAGTATACCACCATATTCTTTGAACTACTAGTGTGCAATGACATTTTTAAGATGGAAGAACAATTGGTATCCCGATATGTTGAAGGTTTACAGCCCCAATACCATGATACGTTGAATTTATGGATCCTTATTCAGTTTTTGAAGCATGCCAGAGAGCTTTACAATTGAAAAAATAATAGAAGCGATATTCTGGAAGTGACATTCTAGAAACTCTATTTGGAGTAACCTTGGTGGTCGTAATCCTCCCAATATCGTTTAGAGCATCAACCATACTTATGGAATACGGGGTACTATCCAAACAGGAGCTGCTAAAAAATCACCTGTAGTCGGACAATCAAATAAAACCCTGCGATCAAAGGCGAATTATGTAGTTTCAAGTGCAGTAAATAGGGACATCGTGCAGTCAACTGTAAGAAGGGAGATCGCTATGGAAAAGGGTTGTTTATAGACAACGAGGAGTTTACTATAGGCGAGAAAGATGGGATGCTTCAAGAGTCCAACTATGATCAGGTAGATGACAACCATGTGCCCGAAGAACAGGCCATGGGGAATGATGGGCCTCTACTTGTGGTGCGAAGTGTCTACCTTGCCTTACGAGAAATGGAAGGAGAAGGGTAGCAGCGTAATAATATCTTCTAGTCCACCTACACTATTGGGGGAAAGTATGCAGATTTGTGATAGATTCAGGTAACTGCGAGAATCTAATAACTAAGTGTCAACAAATTAGGACTAATCATAAAACAACATTATAGTCCTTATAAACTTTCTTAGCTTAAGAAGGGTAAAAAGGTAACAGTTTCACAACGCTGTATAGTTTTCCTTTCTATTGGTGCTAGCTATAAAGATAAAATATGATGCGACCTCGTTTGAATGGATGCTTGTCATATTTTGTTGGGTACACTCCTCAACATAATGAAGTGGCGAAGATGAAAAATAGAACCATAGAAAAAATGACCAAGCCAATGCTACATGAGAAGGGGCTACCCAAAAGTTTTTGGGTTGAAATCATTTATATGGTCGTCTACTTGACGAATAGATATCCCACAAAAGCCATAGAAGAAAAAACTCCATTTGAAGCTCGGAGTGGAAAGAAGCCATCTGTGAATTATTTGAAAGTGTTTGGTTGCATTTGTTTTTCCCATATCCCAAAAGAAGTAAGGCCCAAGCTCGATGAAACTAGTGAAAAATATATTTTTGTGGGTTATAGCTTATAATCAAACGGCCATAAACTCTACAATTTGAAGACAATTAAAGTGATTATTTGTAGAGATGTTATCTTTAATGAGAGGGCTTATTAGAATTGGAAGGAAAAGAAAGTTTAAGATCAAGTTGTTTTTCAATGAAGAATCGAAAACTTAACAAAATGAAGATGATGCCGTCCTTAAAGCTCCACAACAAATGTCGCCTATTTCTTTACCACCAACTTTTCCTTCAAGCTCAAGTTCCTCATCTTCAAGTTCAACTCCAACAAAAATGAGAAGCCTTTGTGATGTTTATATAAGTTGAAATTTTTGTGTTGTTAAACTAGAAATGTAGGAACCCAGTCCCTTTTTATTTTGAGGATCAATTAAAACTTGTTTTGAGACCTTCGGTGGTATAGAAAAAGGTATTTTTTTTTTAGAATTGAAATTTGAGTCATAATAATGATGGATGATGGTAATTGTATGCGTGGCAATGCATGAGGACAATTATTATGGGTTGCTTTGATGAGTTTTGAGGTGTTTGGCTTAAGTTGGAACCTTATATATATTTTCTTTTTTCGGGTTCGCGCACAACAGTGACCGCTCGAGCAGTCACGAGTCCGCTCAAGAGGATTGTCGGCAGAGACTTTAAAAAGTCATGGGTAGAGCTTTTTCTTTCCATTCCCTCTTCTTCTCTCTCTCTAAACTCATGAATGAACCCTAGAAAACCCTTTGGAGCTCTCTTGAGCTCCTCTAAGCCTCTATTGGAGCTCCCGTCTTGCTCCTCTCTCAATTGTACATCCATTAGATCTTGGAGCTATACGTTGGAAGTTTGTTTCTCACCGTTTGATTAGAGATCTTCATCGTTGGAGCATGCTAGAGCTTGGTTCATGAGGTTTTGACACCAAAAAGGTAGGATCTATAACTATTGTACATTTATAAGAGTTGTATTGTTGTTGAATTTGCATAAAATCGTGAAAAATCTATATTTTTGGAACCCTATGTAGGGTTTGGTGTTCAAACATGTTAGATATGAAGTTTATGATTGATTTGTGCTAAATGAATCATGATATATTTGTTAGAGAATCATTAATTTACAATTTGAAAGTTAGGGTTTGATTTGAGATAAATATTGAATGAAATTGGGGATTTTGGGTTGTTGAACTCAAATGATGAAATTAATAATATTTTTAGTCAATTAGCGGTTATGGTAACCTATGTGCATATGAAATTTCATGAATTTTGATCAAATATGAAGAATCATGAATGACGGGTTGGGATTGTGGAACGAATCTTATGAATTTAGCGAAATGAGAAAGTAAAGAAAGACGTGACTGAGTTTTAAACTAATTGAATCCAATATGTGAATTATGAAAATATGATGAATGTTCTCCATTCAGATGGTGATCCCGAAGTGATAAAATCGAGAACTTAGGATGGTTGAGCTAAAACGGAGTTGGTTTTGCACAATAAAAATCAGTTCTATGAATAAAATTTTATTAGAAAAGTGGGTTTGGTTTCTTAGATAAAAACTTGTTATGCATTCACATGATCATCCTCGCATATCATGCATTGTTCATCTTTAGTCTATTTTTTACGAGTCTTGGATCATGTTGTATAAACATATTTCGGGTGATCACAAGGAGCAAGTCATCGAGTGAGGTGGACCATAGTTGAGACCTTGTTAAATCATTGTGATTTAAAGAAATTATATGTTTTTTTATTGTATCTTTGGAGATCTTGATTATGGTATTTGTAATCCTTTAATACATTAGGCGATTGTATTGGATTCGATAGCAGTTCATTTTGAAAGGCCACAAGGCTATGAATTTATGACTTGTATGCATGTGAGATCATCAAGTTTTATACGGGTTGACTTCTCGGTTTTGTATGAAATTCTATGAATTAAAATGTTAGTTTTCAAGTTTTTATGAAGTTATGAGTTATTTTAAAATTAAATGTATGTTTTACTTCATATTTTTTTTATCTAAAACTATATTCAAAAAATTGGGAGATTTTGATGTTTTTCTCCAACACTTAGAATTTTTTTTAGAATTTTGAGCAATTTGCTCTCGGGTGCCTCATCACTCTAGCGGTGAGGAGTTCGCTCGAGCGGACTTCGCAGGGTGGCACATTTTGAAAATTTGTTTTAAAAAGGAGGTTTGTTGGTTATCTTTTGTGCATCCTTTATGGCATAAATGAGTATATTTGGAGGCTTTTTTTACAGTTAAAATGGCTCTCTTTTACTTTGATTTCGATGGAAAAAATAAAAGGTTTCGGTTTATATTTTCAACAAAGGTTAGTTTCGATTAATCTTTTGACTCAACTTTGTGATAAAATATCAAACTTGGGTTTCATTACCCTTTTATCGTGGGGGTTTTATTGTTACAAGTTCATGTTGTTACAGATTGGTATCAAAACTCTAGATTTGAATACCTAAAAATCGTGAAAATTGTTGATTCATTGCGTGAGAGTTTGTATTGATATGTAACATTCATGTATTTGTGTGATTGCATGAAATATCTACGGATTGACTTAATATTTACATGCTATGTGGTACTTGGGTATGAAGGTTGGATGCTAGAATGACGTGTCTTACCCTTAGGCATCCAGTCAACTAGTTTGGGATTCGAGTTAGAAAAGCATTTGGTCGGCGTCCATTCTAATAAGAAATCCAAACGAGTTACTCGAATTGGTGTGTCATTCCTATGGGTTTTTCTCAGTATGTGGATACGTGTTGATGTGATATTGCTTGACAATGATTAGTACGTTTAGATGGCTTTGTAATGTTACGTCTAATCTTACCTTGATGAGTTTTATGATGTCCTTCACATAGAAGTTATGCCTATAGGGCTGGGATGAGGTTGTAGTCAGGGTTGTGGTATGGGTTATGGAGATGCGACCTGGCTTTCGTTAATTGCCACGGGGGTAAAACTCATGAGTCGAGTGTTAATCGCTTGGTGCGTGGTGGGACTTGCTTGTGGAGTAATCCTATCGATAGGTGAGTTGTATTACTAGTGACCTTATGATTAGGTGTGGTAGAGTGTTTGAGACCCCTCGGAGGTTATTTGTTATGAGTGGGATATGTGATGTGATTTAGGACATGTTAAGAATTATGTACGTCATGAGCTATGCTATGTCTTGAGCCATGTACTTGGGAATGGAGTATGGACGGGAACATAGTGGATGGAAGCGTAATAATTGTTGGCCTAACATTTTTCAAAATCTGTAGACATAGATGATTTTGGGGGTATCCCTTGCCTATGTAGTGTTGTTAGAGATCACAGTGATGCCTTATAGCTTTCAAAGCTTGTTTAAAAACTCTTATTTCCTTTCCTTGGCGTGACGCTAAGCCATGTTCCTTGTTGAGATTCGAGAGTTGAGTTATAGGTGCGTAAGCTCAGAGGTGTGCTCGGTGGGTTAACAATGAAGTTGTAGATATGCTGGGATGTGTGTGATTTTGGGTTGCAATTCTAGTGTGCGACGGTTATGGGTCCTTTCGAAATTTTATGAGGGTAAAGGCTTGTGATTTTGATTGTTGTCCTTATGGTCAAGAAATCGTGTTTGGTAATTGTGTTTGGTGAGTATAGGGATGTGCGCCTAAGTGAAGCTAAGGTGTGAGTGGTATCAAATCTTCTATGAGATGGCGTGGCCGCTTTAGTGCCCCCTTGCAAGTGCTAAGTGCATGGAATTTAAGAAACCTGTGATGGGTGTGGATCATGTGGTTGATCCAGTTGCTTAGATGATGTATCATGAGTGTGATGCCTCTAGAAGGAATAGTGGTTGTTTATGTTTGAATCTGTGGTGTGAGGTAGTTTTGTTGTTCTACCCTTGAGAGTGAAATATATAGTGGTATGCCTTGTATACAACCAGTGACGGACTTGTAAATGTGCGAGATGCGTCATTGGGGTATAAGAGAGTTCGGGGTATTCGATGTGTATGAGTGGGGCCCAAGCTTGAGAACTAAGTGTGACAAGTGACGTAATCATCGTGACTGGGGTCGGTAACATTTGTATTGTGATGTTCAATGTCATTCTAAGGATAGATGGATAGTGTTCTTGTAAACGAGTACTTAATAGGTACCTATGAGGTGATGGTGTTGAGTGAAAGCTTCTGGTTAACCTTTAATTTCTCTAGGGAAAAGTGTTTTTTTTAGAGAATTGAAATTTGAATCATAATAATGATGGATGATGGTAATTGTATGCATAGTAATACACGAGGACAATTATTATAGGTTGCTCAGATGAGCTTTGAGGTGTTTGGCTTAAGTTGGAACCTTATATATATTTTCTTTATTCGAGTTCGCGCACAGTGGTGACCGCTCGAGCGGTCACGAGTCTGCTCGAGCTGACTGTCTGTAGAGACTTTAAAAAGTCGCGGGTGGACCTTTTTGTTTTCATTCCCTCTTCTTCTCTCTCTCTCTCTCTAAGCTAGGAAGTGAACCCTAAAAAACCATTTGGAGCTCTCTTGAGCTCCTCTAAGCCTCTATTGGAGCTCTCCTCTTGTTCCCCTCTCGATTGTACATTCGTTGGAGGTTGGAGCTATGCGTTGGAAGCTTGTTTCTCACCGTTCAGTTGGAGATCTTCGTCGTTGGAGCTTTCTAGAGCTTGGTTCTTAAGGTTTTGACATTAAAGAGGTAGGATCTATGACTATTGTTGATCAATACAATTATATGAGTTGTATTGTTTTTGGATTTGCATAAAATCATAAAAAATCTATGTTTTTGGAACCCTAGGCTAGGGTTTGGTGTTCAAACATGTTAGATATGGAGTTTGTGATTGATTTGTGGTAAATCAATCATGATATATTCATTAGAGAATCATTAATTTGCAATGTGAAAGTTAGGGTTTGATTTGAGTTAAATATTGAATGAAATTGGAGGTTTTTTATTGTTGAACTCAAATGATGAAATTGATAATATTTTTAGTCAATTAGAGACTATGGTAACCTATGTGCATATGAAATTTTATGAATTTTAGTCAAATGTGAAGAATCATGAATGACGGGTTGGGATTTTGGAACGAATATTATGAATTTGGCAGAATGAGAAAGTAAAGAAAGATGTGATTGAGTTTTAAACTAATTGAATCCGATATGTGAATTATGAAAATATGATGAATGTTCTCCATTTGGATGGTGATCCCGAAGTGGTTTAAATTGTATGTCTTCCCTTCGGATGGTGAGCCAGAAGTGGTTTATAATGTATGCCTACTCTTCGGATGGTGAGCCCGAAGTGGTTTCTAATATATGTTCTCCCTTTGGATGGTGATCCAAAAGTGGTTTATAATGTACATCCTATCCTTCGAATGGTGATCCCGTGACAATTTATAAAGAATGCCCTCCCTTCAGATGGTGATCCCGAAGTGATTTGTAATAAATGCCTTGCCCTTCGATTGGTGATCTCAAAGAGGTACACATAAGTGTTGTGACGATAGGAGTTAACAAGAGATGAAAAATACCTTGAGTTGGGTGAACTTGGAAAGCGCCGAAAAATATGTGCATATGCGTGTGTGTATGGTAAAATCAAGAACTTAAGATGGTTGAGCTAAAATGGAGTTGGTTTTGCACCATAAAACCCAGTTATATGAATGAAATTTTGTTAGAAAAGTGGGTTTGATTTCTTAGATAAAGACTTATTGTGCATTCACATGATCATCCTCGCATATCATGCATTATTTATCATTAGTCTATTTCCTATGAACTTTGGCTTATGTTGTATAAACACATTTCAGGTGATCACAAGGAGTAAGTCGTCGAGTGAGGTGGATCATAGTTGAGACCTTGTTGAATCATTGTGATTTAAAGAAATTATATGTTTTTTTCATTGTATCTTTGGAGACCTTGATTATGATATTTGTAATCCTTTAATACATTAGGCAAATGTATTGAATTCGATAGCAATTCGTTTTGTAAGGCCATAAGGCCATGGATTCATGACTTGTCTCCATGTGAGATCATCAGGTTTTATATGAGTTGACTTCTTGGTTTCGTATGAAATTCCATGGATTAAAATGTTGATTTTTAAGTTTTTGTGAAGTTAGGAGTTATTCCAATGTTAAATTTATGTTTTACTTTATATTTTTTTTGCTTATCTAAAACTATGTTCAAAGAAACTGTTCCTTATGGTGTTTGTGATATCCTAGTATCCCACATCAGAAAGGGAGAGAGAGTTTCTGGACTATAAAAGAAAAATCTTGAACCCTTTACATTCAACGAGACCTTTTCCCAAGTGATAAAGACTTTAGCAGAACTCCACAGTTAGCGTGCTTGGGCGGGAGCAATGCAAGGATGGGTGATCCCCTGAGAAGAACAAAATCGTGAGGACTTTTGCCCAAAGCGGACAATATCGTTGTCATGTGAAGGGACGTAGTGTTACAGTGTTTTTACCAATGCTTAGAAAAATTTTCAAAATTTTGGGCAGTTTGCTATAGGGTGCCTCACTGCTCGAGCGGTGAGGAGTTCGCTCGAGTAAACTCCGTTAGGTGGCACATTTTGAGAATTTGTTTTAAAAAGAAAGTTTATCGGTTATCTTTTGGGCATCCTTCATGGCATAAATTGGTATATTTGGGAGCTTGTTTTACAGTTAAAAGGGCTCTCTTTTACTTCGATTTCGATAGGAAAAATGGAAGATTTTGGTTTATATTTCCAACAAATGTTAGTTTCGATTAATCTTTTGACTTTACTTTGTGATAAAAGCTCAAACTCGAGTTTTATTACCCTTTTATTGTGCGGGTTTTATTGTTACAAGTTCGGGGTGTTACAAAAAAGATTTTAAAATTTCATTAAGAAGAAGCATGGAAGAAAACCATAGAAGAAGAAATTCATGTGATTAAGAAGAACCAAGCTTTGGAGTTAGTAGAGAGGCCAAGAGACAAGGAAGTAATTGGTGTGAAGTGGATCTTCAAAATGAAGCTCAACTCAGATGGTTCCATTAAAAAGAATAAACCAAGACTTATAGCAAAAGAATATTCTCAACAACCCAGATTTGATTTTCAAGACTTGATACTATTAGAATCCTTATTGCTTTGGCAGCTTTAAAGGGATGATTCTTGCACCAACTTGATGTGAAACCAACATTCTTGAATAGTTCCTTGAATAAAGAAGTGTATGCTGATCAACCTCAAGGCTTTTTGTTAAAGGCAATGAAGGATAAGTGTACAAGTTAAAAAAGGCTTTGTATGAATTAAAATAAGCACCCCGGGCATGGTTTAGTAAAATTGATACTTACTTTAATGGAAAAGATTTTCAAAGAAGCAAAAGTGAGCCAACCTTGTACATCAAAAGACAAGGCAAGACTGGTATTCTTGTTGTTTCACTCTATGTTGATGATTTGATATTTACCAGTAATGATGAGAAGATGATTGAAGATTTTATAAGAAAATATTAAATGAGTGATTTGAGACTCTAGCTTGCATTATTTCTTGAGCATTGAAATTTATCAAAATGAGGAAAAGTATTTTAATTTGCCAAAGAAAGTATGCAAAAACTTTTCTTGAAAAGTTCAAAATAAAAGATTGCAAGGCAGTTGCTACTCCCTTCATTGTCAATAAGAAGTTGTCAAAAAAAGATTGAAACAAAGAAATTGATGCATCTCTTTATAGAAGCTTGGTTGGAAGCTTATTGTACTTAACGGCTACAAGACCATATATCATATATGCTACATGCTTGTTATCTCGATTTATGCAAAATTCACGTCAAACTCATTTTGGGGTGACTAAGAGAGTCTTGAGATACATCCAAGGTACACTCGACTTTGGTATCTTATTTAACAAAAATATTGATGCAAAGTTGTTTGGATTTTGTAATAGTGATTGGATAAGATGTGTTGATGATATGAGAAGTATCTCCATATATGCATTTTGTTTTGACCCGGGTGTATTTTTATAGGCATCTAAGAAACAACAAACCATGGGATAATCTTTTGCCAAGGCCGAATATATTTCGGCATCACTGGCAACTTCACAAGCAATATGGCTAAGGAGGATTTTAGAAGACGTCATTGAGAAGTAAGGAAAAGCTACTCCAGTTTTATGTGACAACAAATCTGCAATTACAATGACAAAGAATCCCGTATAGCATACTCGCATAAAGCACATTGCCATTAAACATCACTTCATTAGAGAGGCCATAGAAGATGAAGAGATTCAACTCAAATATTGCACTACCAAAGATCAAGTTGCGAACATCTTCACCAAAGTTCTTCCAAGAGACAAATCTCAATATCTTTGAGAATTATTGGGTATCCCAAGGCATTAAGGGGGTGTTAAAATTAATATCTTGGTATTATTGTAATTGTTTTTTATTTTGATATTCTTTTATGTCATTTTGTTTGCTTTAGTTATTTTGCATGGTTGCCATGTGTGTGGATCGAATTTTATATTGCAAGCCTCTAAAAGCCTTTTGGCTTTCCAAATCTATTTTAAAAATGAGAGGAGAGCCCAAGAAGAACTAGTAAGGCTATGTTCTTCGGTTCAAGACAACCCAGTGTCTTTTCGTTGCCTATGTTTCTGCTTCAAGCTTAGCTCCTTGATTTCTTATTTCAATCTTCAAAAATTCCTAAACAAAAGGTTGGCAATCAAAGCCAACAATGACCAAGTGGCCTTTGGCAAAGACCAATAATATGAGTGTTGGCCTCCCAATAAAAAGTTGAGAAGTTCAAACTTTGTTAAAGGCAAGATGTAAGGGTAAGTGTATTCTTATCTACCAATTAAAAAAAAAAAAAACAACACTGATTTGTAACAGTGTTGAACGAACCGGAGCGGCTCACTCAAATATTGACCTATAAGGAAAGAAAACATTAATATTATTATTATTGTTATATTCTTTTAAAACTTCACTATATGCAGCCATGTGAGCAGCCAAGCATCTGTATTATAAGCTTTATTAGCAGGAGCCTCATTTAGAGTTAGAAGCGTTAGCTTTCAATCACATCCGCAAGAAAGTAGCTTCCATTTATGGCAACTTAGCACCTTATTCATGCTCTTTATTTTTCATTGTGGGAAAACATTACTTATAAGAAATTGATGCTATGACTTTACAATAAAAAATTCAGGATTGCGATAACCGATTCTCAATACGTAACAATCGATACTTCAAATACTGTTATGTCGCAACCGTTACTGTTACGTGTCACGATATCGCTGCTTAAAACCATGATCAATAATAGAAGACCATCCAACTGGAGCATGACTCGTCAAATCAGCTCTAACAAAAGATGCATCAGCTGCAACTGAGGCGCCCTGGAGTGAAGACAATTTTTCTCTCTTTCGTTGTTTAAAGTAAGAAAGAACTAGATGTTAAACTCTAAACCAAATTGTGAAATAGGGTACGAGTCAGAGCAGATCAAAAAACAAAATCTAAATTAATTTAAAATTTAGTGATCCCAGAAATTCATGACTATAAATATCAGTGGAAAGAAATGAAAGCTTTTAATGAGAGAGAGAGAGAGAGAGAGAGAGAGGACGACATAGTTTAAACGAGGACCACGAGGGGTCACGTATTTAAGAGGGGATGTTGTGAATATTTTATTCCACATCGATGTGAGATAGAAAATAAATTTAGTATATAATAAAATTTGTATAATATTATTAATAGTTTTGGTTTAAGTATTTTAGATCGTATTGTTAGGCTCTTTATTTAAATTATTGAGTTAGTACTTCACTCAACTCGTTACAAACGGTATCAAAGCTAACTTTAGCCCCGCGAAGGATTTTGTGGGCACATGGATATAAAAGTAGAGGCTTCAAAATTAGGTAAAGGTCCCGATGTTGTATACTTTATGCACGCTAATAGTCTGTTATCCACATTCCAGGCAAAGAAAGAACCTAAGCTACGAGACGGGGGCATCGCATATTTGAATAGTGATATTGTGAAACCTCTCATAACCCAGGGAAAGAACCTGGGTTACGAGACAAGGGCGTCGCGTATTTGAGTGGAAATATTGTGATGCATCATCGCACATCGGTGGCAGATAAAAATTATGTCAAGTATATAAAAAAATGGATAATTATATTTACCTCCTCTGAGGTTTAAGTTTATTACAGGAATCTCTCTTGTGGTCTCTGAAATTACACTAACCTCCCGTGAGATTTAATTTTAACATCAATTGCATCCGACTGTTAAAATTTTCGTTGAAATTTAACAAAAACCATCCCTCCCACCCTAAAACCACCCTTTCCACACCAAAATCACCCTTTCCACCCCAAATTTTAACGGAATGGTAGTTTTGAGGTGGAAAATGTGATTTTGGGAGGAAAATTAAGGTAGTTTGAAGGGTAATTTTAGGGTGAAAAATGTAGTTTTGGGGTGGGAGGGGCAGTTTATGTTAAATTTCTACGAAAATTTTAACAGTTAGGGTGCAATTGATGTTAAAATTAAATCTCATGGGAGGTTAGTGTAATTTCATAGACCACATGGGAAGTTCCTGTAATAAGTTTAAATCTTAGGAGAGGTAAGTGTAATTATTCCTAAAAAAACTTGTGAACTATTACTAATAAATTGAGTTTAAATATTTTGAACTGCATTGTTAAGTTCTTCATTCAAGTTATTAGACCAATAATTTATTTGAGTGATTATAATATTAATTTAAAATTTAGTAATCTCAAATATTCACGATAATAAATATTAGTAATTAAGGAAGAAAAAGACAAACTTAGGAGAGGCTTTTGGGAGAACCGCCAAAATTCTCTCTCACTAACTACAAGAATTCTTAGGAAAGAGTCGTAAAAAGTTTCTCCTTAGGTCTATAATCTTGTACAGATTCAAGCAAAGATGGTATTCTTCCGCCAAGAAAAATCTTATACTCGCTTAATCCTCGTATTGAGAACAATCTCTGTGACTATTTCTCTTAGTGTAATGCCATCCCTAAAGCCTTTTTCCAAAAGAGTAGGTACTAGCTTGTGGGATAAATAACTAAATGTTGGAAGGAAAACTTTACAGTGTGTGTATGTGTGTGAGAGAGAGGGTGTGGGTTTTTGGGATGAGAGAACAAAAAAATAATACAAACTGAATTAATGGAAGTTCGAAGTTTGAAATGAAATGCAGTGAAATATAGTATGACATGGACAATTAAAATGAGTAAGAAAATTCCACAGGAATATCATTATTTTTTGGAATCATTCCAAGGAAGAACACATAAAGATGACCTCAAAACAGATTTCAGAACATGATCCTCATTGCACATTGGCGTCTTTATACATAATACTATTATAAATATATGCAGGGTTTTAAACCTAAGATGTTACGTATTATATTGATGGATATATATTGAGATTTTAAACATTCAATACTAGTATTTATCAATATATTAATTGATATTCTCTAATATTGGGCAATATATGATTGCGTCAACTCTTGAGGATATAAATAATATTTTTTTTTTTCTCTCTAACTAGTTAAGTCTTTAATCTAATATGATACCAGGCAATAAATTCAGTGTTAAGTCTTATCATTTACCATAATTTAAAAAAAAAATATTTACACATGTGTGGTCGACCTATGTAATAGAGTCAAATTACGTATAAGAAAGCGAGCTAAAAATATAAATAATAAAATTATTTATTTCTCTAAATGAACAATCTAACAACACCGATTAGTTTATATTACTGCGAAACCTTGTATTTATATATATATATATATATATATATGTGATGTAGGTGGATGTGATGGCACACATGACGATATCTATACATAGGCCTATGGACAGCCTCTGCATGAAATCACGTAATAAAGCAAACCCAAATAAAAAATTCAAAGCAAAGAAACAAAGAATCAAGCAGCTTTTTGATTAGATTAAACCTAAATATAAGACGACCTAAATAGGGGAAAGAATGGAGACGGGCGATATTTTAGTAAAATTAACTCATTTTTAGCAGCATTCTAAGCTTTTATCACCATCAAAGACAGAAAAGGAAAGAACCAACGTGAGCCGCACGAAGAACGAACAATTGCTACTTTGATTTAAGAGTTACAAACAAGTTCTAAACTGTGATATTTAAAAATGTATCAGTATCATTGATATAATTACGTGTTGACTTATATCAAAAAATATCAATTGATATATTAGTAAATATTAGTATTGAATGTCTAAAATTAGTCGATATGGCCGATGTTCGAAACTCTGCGTTCAAAGTGGATTCAAACAGTAAGATAATGATATGATAATATATATGGAAGATGAGAGAGGAGAATATCAATTGGATCTAACCAGGAGTCGGTGGCGTACTCGAAAAGCTTCCCTTTGGTGGAGAAGACGATGAGGGCAACCTCGGCGTCGCAAAGGACTGAGATCTCGTGTGCTTTTTTTAGCAAACCGGAACGCCGCTTCGAGAAGGTGACTTGCCGATTGATCTTGTTCTCGATCCTCTTCAGCTGCACTCTTCCTCTCCCCATCTTCCCTTCTCTCTCTCTCTCTAGATCTCTTCTTCGTTTTCTTATCTCCAAGCAGCTCGGAGGGAAACTATGCAACCCAAGTAATATGCCAAGAATGCAAGTAGTGAAAAGAGAGAGAAACTAAAGAAGAGGGAAAATGTGGGTGTTGATAATATATA